>PVHP010025039.1:0-25821 GCA_004024765.1 Zapus hudsonius
TTTTTTTTTTGAGGTAGAGTCTCACTCTAGCCCATGCTGACATGAAATTCCCTATAAACTCTCAGTTGGTGTGGCCTTGAACTCATATTCATCCTCATAGCTGGGGATAGAGGTGTGTGCCACCATGTGTGGCCATTGTTTATTTTAATTATAATTTTTAACATCATCATATATGGACATAAGACATATTGATCATATTTATTCCTTCATTCAATTTCTTTTTCTTCCCCCATTCTCACTAAGTCTAATCTTCAGGAGAATTTTTTCTTATAGTTGAAAATTAAAAAGGGAAACATAGAAGTAAGAGATATTTTTCTATTACCCATGAAACTGACCGAGATTTGAAACCAATTGCAAGATTTCAAAATTATTAAAATGTCATAGTGTTTCACATAATTTGATTAAATGAAACATCACAGTTAGTAATTGAGGTGATTTTCTTATGCAAAATAAAACAAAACCTAAAATGACTCATGGAACTTAGCATAAGAGGGAGCAGAGTAATCTTAAGAACCATGGTGGGGGAGAAAATTGAGACATAGTACCCCTCAACAAAACACAAAGAAAAAAACTGTCTGATTCTTGTACAATTCATAACCCCCTATCTCACAGACTAGTCCAGAGATTGGCTGAGGAGGGCACCCAAGGGGGATTGGGTATAGGGAGAAGGGAAATGGGGGTATCATCACAAGATTTGGTCATGTAATACATCTAATAATGAACCATAAATAAGTTTATAATAATAAAATAAAATTTTACTAACTGAAGAGGCTCAACCAATCAGTCCTCTGAGGCTTCCCAACTGAATCCTTCACACCAGTCTGTACAGGGTTTGAAGTCAGGCTCAGGTCTCACTCAGGACCTAGCCCAGCAGCACTGGGAACCTAGACCAACAGCTGTAGTTATTGCATTACTGACTGCTCATCAGTTGTGCATGACCACCTGCTGATAGTAATCATTAAAAAATATGAAGATATCCCCTTCTGGGACTGGAGAGATTGCTCAGTGGTTAAAGGAGCTTGCTGCGAAGGCCTGATGGCTTGGATTTGTGTCCTCAGTACCCAAGGAAAACTGGATGTACAAATGGCATATTCACCTGGAGTTCATTTGCACTGGCACACGTCCCTAATATGCCCATTCTCTCCCTCCTCTTTCCCCCTCTTTCTTTAATAAATATTTTTTAAAAGAAGCAAAAACACTCATATTCTTTTTGTTGTTGTTGTGTGTTTTTGAAGTAGAGTCTCCTTCTAGCCCAGGCTGACCTGGAATTCACTATGTAGTTTCAGGGTGGCCTTGAACTCTTGGGAATCCTACATCTGCCTCTTAAATGTTTGGATAAAGAAAGGGACAACCCCAATTTTATATTCTTAGTGCTAAGGTAGGTATTTTAAAAAAAACTCTTTCTAGTTAGCCTGCCTAAACATTAATTTTTTTTCATATTTACTATATTAGTTATAACTCAAATAGGATAGTCAGCTATTCCCATTTAACTTGGTACCAGTGAAACGAAATCATAACTGACAGGGAAATTTCTAAATATTGAAGTACTTCTCTATATAATTCAAGTGAATTGAATAAAGAGAAATATAGAAGAAGAAATTTCATTATCAGAATTTCTGAACAGAAATAGATATTACAATCATTCTAACTCAATGTCTTTTAACATACAGTGAATGTATTAAAGTGTTACAAAGGAAAGATTTATTTGAGGATTAAATATTATCTCTAATCTAGCCTTTTATCTTTGTGAGAAAAGATTTTCTGACTCAGTTGATTGTTAGTAGAAAATGTGCTAGCCACATCAGCTCCTCTACCATTTGGGGGAATAAAAGGTCATGACCATTTTCCAGACATTATTCATTCTGACTAAATCTGCTTATAATTAGTAATACTAGACAATAGTTTCTTTCAAAATTGTATGTCATTCTTAATCTTTCCTACTTTACAGGGTTTGAAAGTTCACAGTGTTGGGATTGTACAGAACAAAGACATTAACAATATTCCAATATCACTTAAGTCTAGAGAAACTTTGTTCAGAGTAGCATCCTACTGACAATAAAACTTTAAAGACTCCTTTAGGTGAGTGTTTCAATGAAGTGACTTCTGAAGTATTCAATTTTTGCTACTCACAAACCCAAAAATACTATAGGCTATGAATGTAGAAGTATTTGTTTTCTCTAATAATAAAACTGTATTCCCACTAATGATGTTGCTATAAATAGAATTTACATGCATATATATATATATATATTCATAAAAAGAGACATAACATATAATAAATAGAGAAGAAAATATCTGGTCCATTGGAAATGAGCAAGAATTGTGATGGGCCTACTTTCTCATTATGTGAAGACTTCTCAATCATCTGTCCAGTCTCTCACCAGAGAGATAATGCTCAAAAAGGCTAAAGGGAGATTTTCATTGGGGTCACTATTGGGAATTTGAAAAAAAAAACTGTCAGAAAAAATACAGATTCATTCTGAACTATGAATTGATTTAGGGATACTAATTAAAATTCTTCATACATACTTCTGAAGACATGGTCTTTTATATCATAATTTATTTAAAAATATTTTATGTATTTATTTGCCATCAGAGCAAGACAGAGAGCAAGAGTGAGAAAGAAAGAAGGAGAAGGAAAGAGAGAGAAAGAGAGATACAGAGAGAGAGAGAGAATGAGAATGGATATGGACTTGGACTTGTCAGGGCTTCTAGACAATGCAAGCAAAACCCCACTTAGCACATGTGGCTTTACATTGGTATTGGGGAATTAAACCTGGGTCAATAAACTTTGTAGGCAAGTGCCTTAACCACTGGGCTAATAACTCTCCAGCTCCCTATCTTATGCTTTGTTTTTTCTCTGAGGATTTTGTATGAATGGAGACAAGCTTGTTTTTACTATTAGAGGAGAAAGACAGCAAAGGACGTAGGATCAGCATGTGTTTTGTAAATATTGTCAAGACTGTCATTCTCCTCTCTTCCTTACTCTTGTCACAAACAATGAATACTCTTTCTAAAGTCTTGTCTCAAGATGAGACCTGTATTCTGAGGACATGGCAGAAATACAGGTGATGAGAGGAGGGAAAGCCATTAACATTTAAAGAATTAGAAGAGCTGTCAAAGAAAAAGAAGGAAAGAAAAAAAGGGAGAAAAAGAAGATAAAGGGCATTCCAGAAAATAAAAACATAAGGTAGGAAATAAGAGAAAAACCAAATCTGTGTTAAGAGTGCAGCTCTAAGGCAAAGTGCTGGCCTAACAAGTGCAAGGTCTTCACTTTGATATTCACAAGTACAAAAACAATCAAATGCTCAGAAATGTAAAGCATCATGCTGACTGACTACATACAGATGGGAATGAGGAAAAGTTGGTCATGCTGGAAGCTGGAGTGCAGGGATGCTTTCATCTAATGCATGAAAAGTCAGAGAGGAACAACATCATAGGATATCACTCTAAGATTAGTCTACATGCAATCAGAATTAGAATAAGGTGTAAGTAGACTGAGAAAATGACTAAATGCATGTGATAAAGTCATAAAGATACGTAAACATACTATTGGTCTACTTTTGAGAAGTTCCAGAACTTTCATGACTATGGAGAGAGATAATAGAAATCCTCCCCCTCCCCTGAGATCTTTGTGGAAAGGAAAATAATCTATAACCTAAATAAAATGCCTATATTTCATACATTTTTTTTCTGTTGTATGAATGAAAGAAAAAAAGAACTATAGGAAACCTAAAGAATAAAAGCAAGAAAACAGTTCTAAGTCCAGTTCAAAGATAACCTTGACTTCATGGCTTTTTGAGTGCAATCTGCCCAGAAAGGATTACTGGTCAGGACTAAGTTTGAACCAGGTTCCAAGGATGAAAGCCCACAGACTAATCTGCTGAGCTACCAAGGCCAGTGTTACGCTGTTTTATAGAAATCCTATTAACTGAGAGATTGGAGGGAAAGGAGATAAGATAGCAAGGTGTTAGAAATCAAGCTCCAGTAGTTTGGACACAGAAGGGACTTTTGAGCCATGGTATTATATCCAAGTAGGAATTAAACACCACACACATACTGTGTCTGTGTATGTGTATAACTGAATATGCCCACACACGCACATGAAGGTGATCCGCTTCATAGGCAATGACTTTGTAGAAATTGATGGACATAAAATAGTCAACATATCAACCACAAAGATATATTTAATATCAGGTTGTTAATCATTTTGGAAAATTATTTATCTTGTGCAAACCTACAACAGGGATTTCAACAATACAACTCCTCTACACGGGGCATTAGTCAAGTTCAACTGTGTTGAGGTCTACTGTCATGGAGAATCTAAATTCTGTCAATCAAAAAAATTTCTTTCTTTTTTTTGTGAGAAGTGTTGCCACAAACAATATTTGCTATAAACTATTATAACAAAACTGGAACCCTTTTTTTAATTGCTAATCAATCATAGCATCTTCAAGTAAATTAGGCGACTAAGATCATCACATAGAGAATTAATCCCACCTTTTAAGATCTGACTGGACCACACAGAGAACATTACCGAAAAACACCAAAGTTTCTTATCTAGGGAGAAAAGATGTTTCTTTGGTATCAGCAACATTATTTACACTTCTACCCAGTCCAAAGCTGTGGTGTTTAATTATGAAAGAGAAAAACATTTTAAAAAATAAATGTGAATAAAAGCTGCCTAGTCGGGGATAAAGAACACGGAAGCCAGATGTCAGAACTCCTGAACTGGATGGAAACTCCATCTTTAGGAGTTCTGGAGGTGCAATGAGAACTTCAGAAAATTATTGTGTAGCTCTGAACTTTTGTCTCTTCATGACTAACTCATACAATAACACGATGCATGGATTCATTTCTAGTATTGGATCTAATCACATCTTTATTAGTATTTGTATTAAATTCTAGAAAAATGGGATTAAAATAGAATTCAGCAAATGACACTGGAAGGCAACCCTCTCTGAGACTTGATTTCTTTGCTTACACCAAGAAAATACTAATACCTGCTTCTCACATAATGTGTGTGATAAAGTGCCAGTTAATTAATGAAATGATGTTAACATGCTTTCTGCACCATAATGCACAAATCTTATTAATGGGGCAAACAATCACTGAATATATAGTAGTTTACTGCCAAATTAACTTAGAAATAGTAAAGTGGTAACACATTTTCAAAAGTTCACTTAAGTAAGAGAATTTAAATTAAATACATTTAGTGAGATCCCTCACCCAAACTTTCAGGTTATATATTTTCTGTATGATCTATATTAAATATTTGGGGGTGGGAGGCAAAATATTTTCATTTGAAGTAAAATATATTCTTCAAAACAGTATGATTTGGGAATTTTATGGTTCAAAAGTAAATGATTACATAAGTTTATAAGACCAAAATAAGTAAAATAAACTAATAGAAGAATTAAAAATGGGAGCTGGAGAAATGGCTTAATGGTTAAAGCACTTGCCTACAAAACCTAAGGATCTGAATTCTATTCCCCAGTGCCCATGTAAAGCCAGACCCTCTTGGAGTGCCCATTCTTTGTCTATCTCTCTTATTTCTCTCTGCTAATAAATAAATAAATAAATAAACAAAATTTTAAAAAGTATTTAAAATATACTGCAATTTTTATTTTAAACTGTACATAAAGTGTGGCAAGAATGAATATATATTATGCATTCTTATTTTCTCAAATGTACAATTAAATCAATGTTCTGTGTACTTTTGTTGATAATATACATATCTTAAAATTTTTCTACGAATTATAAGCAGGTAACAATGGTTCACAAATCCACTTAGAAGCTGCAGAGATGGCTCAGCACTTAAATGTGCTTGCTGGCAAAGCCTATTGACCAGGGTACAATTCTTTAGCACCAACATAAAGTGAGATGCAAAAAGTGGCATAAGTATCTGATACATATTTACAGAGATAAGAGACTCAGGCAGGCCCATACAAACATGAAAATAAATAAAACTATTTTAATCCATTCCATACTATTATTTATGAACAAACTATTACAAAAATTGTATTTGAAATCTCACAATTGTTAAGTTTTACTTGTGTGTACAGTCATTTTTCTTCTGGATGTTTGTGGCATTTAGCACCACAAGAGAAATACTCAGTTAACAATACATACATGTCACTGAAACATATATAATAATGTGCACACTCTACCCTAAATTTGTAATTTATAACTATGCCTAAAGGAATGTGCAAAATATAAATATTCCTTTTTCATGTTTTTAAGTAGAGAGCTTCTCACTGGGTTCTGCCAGGACATCCAGCCAAATGCCGGCACAGTTGGCTTCTGAATCTTTAACCTGATGCTGGGATTGTGAATATCCATCATCAGTACACACGTCCTTCACCAAAGTCCTCACATAACAGAATGTGCTGTTATTTCGATCTCAGTGCCTCTCAGCTATCAGTCAAGCATGTACCTCAGTTAGCATCTTGGGACTTTCTTGTTATACAAGAGGGATTCTCCTTCACACAGCCCTGTCTTCTTTTAACATCTTATTTTCTAGAGCAGCATTTGAAATGTGAAGAAAATTGCTATTCACGTACTGCAAAGTGTTTTTGTTGGACTAAGGGGTCCCCTGCTTTACTACAGACACTCATGTGGGACCTTTGAATATTATTGATAATTCAGGGGCCAAGGTGGTAATCTCTGGGTTACCTGGTGATGTGATTTAGATATATCAGTAATTGCACCTTTTGTTTTCTTGCCTTGATTTTTACCAGACATTTTATAATGCTATCCATATAGACGAACCTACTCAGTGTGGAAAGCTATTCAGGATATTTGGAATTTCTAATGGGCCATTTAAAAATATTTCCATCTTGTGAAAATCGTTTCTGAAGTGTATGTTGTTGGACATTATCTACCATTCGATGCTCTGAAGCTGAAATAAGAAATGTGTTTCATTTTAATAAAAATAAAAAAATATCTTTAATTTATTCTCCTACAACTCCAAATAAACAAGAAAATACATTTTATTTAGTGAAGAAATCCATTGTATTTAACTTCATACTTTTCAAATGACAAAATCACACCTATCAGTCAGATGGGGTCAGCCACACAAAACCAGTTTTCCCTCTATTCAGAATGTAAGAGCTTTGAGATCACAAAGTCTTCCATCCAGATTTCAAGAACAAAAGGTCAAAGGCCAGGCAATATGAGACAGGGTCAGAGTTCCTACGGGCAGCCTCCTCAGAGAACCGTGCATGAAGTTATCAGTGTAAAATCTCAACTGCCATGGAGACCTCAGGCAATGGGAGTTGCCAGGATGAAAGCCCCAAGAGAACAGCCATGTGGGTTGATAATGAGACCATAGAAGCAGGTCGACCCAAGCCCACTGGATCTTATTTTATCATATGTACCTTGATGCCAGATATGAAGCTTCAAGAGTCTGTGTTTCCTTGCTGGGCTTCTGTCTTGCTTCTCTTTTGGATCCTTCCTTGCTCTTCTATTATTCCTCCCTCCAGGAATGGGGATGTGTACTCTGTGCCATTGCGTTTTGAAAGCAACTTCTCTAAACATATATATATATATATATATATATATATATATATATATATATATATATATATATATATATATGTGTGTGTGTGTGTGTGTGTGTGTGTGTGTGTGTGTGTGTGTGTGTGTGTGTGTGCGCTCAGAGCTAAGTTTCCTAGAGTCTTTGACACTTTAGGGCTTTTGGATAATGTTGGAACTAATAGGACACTGAAATTACCAAGATTAAATTTATTTTGCATAATGAAACGGCCATGAGCCATTGGGGCCAGGAGTGGAATGTTATAATTTGAACAGGAAATCCCAATGATTGATTTATTGTTAGAACACTTCACTGACGATTGGTTGCACTTATTTTGGGAGATTCTGGTAACTTTACCAGGTGGATCCAGGTGGAGAAAGTAGATCATGTAAAATCCCAGCTCCCCATGCCCTGTCTCTGCATTCCCCTGTACTATCAGGGGAGAAATATTCCTCCTCTTTCCTCACATATCCCTCCCATTGGGGCAGACCCAGAAACACTGAGTCAACTGATAATGAACCTGAACCTTTGAATAAATCTCTTTAAATTCATGAAGTTGTTTATGTTGAGTATTTAGTCACAGTGATGACAGAGAATGTCACATAGTAGCACTAAGCAGTGAGAGTCTGCATTATTTTCTCATCTTTATTAACAAATGTCTGAAAATAACATCACGATTACTGATTTGTCTCAGGGTTCAATCCAAGGTGACTTTTGTCCATGTTTCTGGGCTCACTGTGAGACAGAGTATCATGAAAATAAGAGCATAAGGTAGAAGACCTTCTCATAATGATATAGGAGTAAAATAAAAAGTCATAGATGAAGTCAGTGCAAAATGTAGCCCCTGAAGGATTTTTTGAAAAAAAAAAATCTTGGTTGGGACTGGAGAGATATTCAGCAGTTAAGCCTCTTTACTGAAAAAATACTAATTACTGGAGTTTGATTCCTTGTATCCACATTTAAAACCAAATGCACAAAGTGGAACGTGCATCTGGAATTCCTTTGCAGTGGCAAGAGGCGCTGGCACAACCATTCACTCTGTCTCTCTTCTTGCAAATAAATTAAATAAAATAAATATTTCTTGCTATATGATAAATAAGAGATTTGTAGAATATGTGTTTCATTTACAACTTGATGGTTTTAGACCTATTCATACTTCCACTTAACTATCACCTAGACCAGGAAAATATCATTCTAGGACACATATTTATACTCCTTCCCAGACAACATGTTCAAGTAGATCATTTCAATACTTAGTTATTTAATTAATTTAATAAATTAGTTAATTTAATTAATATTTCATTAATAATGTTACAGTCAACTTTCTCTAATACTGTACAGAAAGGACCCAAGCAAAATTGGTTTGTTGAGGAATAGGCTTATTTGGCCTACGGACTCAAAGGGAGACTCTATATTGGTAGGATAAATGATGGACATCACCTCCACCACAACATTGCAAACAATGGCAGGAAGGTGTGCCAAATACTGCCAAGGGGAAGCTGGTTTATAACCTCATAAGCCCTGCCCAACAATACAGCTCTAGTGAGGTTCTAATTCCTGAACTGCCATCAGCTGTGAATCAATTATTCAGAACACATTTATTTGTTTATGGGGACCCCTGGATCAACCCATACTTGGGTGGGAGAGAGCTCCTTGCCTATGCAAATAAGCATTTGAACCACCTGGTTGGTCTGGATTATAGGAGTGGCTTGTGAATTAAACCCCAAATTTAACAAGCAAGTACCTTTAACTACGCAGCAATATTCCCAGTCCCTTCAAAACTGTTTTAAATGTACTCTCTGAAGGTGTGTCTATGGACTTAATGGATCACATAAATCATTGTGGAATAAGCAAGGATGAGAGAAATTTAAAACAGGAAATGTCTCATAGTGTGATGTCATATCAGTTATATCTAGAGCAATGTACACTAGTTACTCTTTTTTGAAAAGTGGAATTTAATGCAGAAAAAAGGTGTGTACAAAAGAAAAATATTGTTCCCTAAATAGCACGTAGATCATTATGCTAGGTACTGTAATGTCAGTGGGAGAATAAGCAGGGGAAATAATAAGGGAAAGATCACCAGTCTTTTTCATATGTTTGCATGTAGTATGACATGAGTTACGGGAGGTTTGAATTTTCTGGTGTACAGTTGGGGAAGTAAGAAAAAATCAAACCAAGGATGTAAGGATCATGAAACACAGTGTCAGAGTTTCCCATGGGGAGAAGACTATGAGTAGAAGCAGAATGACGAAATGATAATTCTACCTCCTCCCAGCTAAAAGTTCTCTAGTTAATTCCAGTTCTTCTGTGATAGTTAATTTTGATTGCCAACTGACTGGACTAAGAAAACCTAAAAGATCAGGCATAACAAAAGCCCACCTATCAGTATATCTGTGAGGTAATTTACTCATGAGCACTCTAATCAAATTAATGCAACAAACCTTAGATGGATTTCATGGGTGATGCCACTATTGGATGGTGACAATGAAAGATAAGAAGTGAGACCCAACTGGAGGAAGTGGTTAACTGAGGGCAGATTTCAGAAAATATGTTCTTCTATAAAGTAGTTTCTGAGTCACCTGAGGGGAAAGACTATATTCTTCTCTGTATTTTCAGAGCTTTATAATACTAACCAGCACAATGGGGGACTACACGTTTCTTGACTGATGTACAGATGAATCTCTGAACATGGTAGCATTCTCTTTCCCTGGTGCATCTGGAGCTGGAGAGAAGGATATATCTCATTTAAAGGAAAATGACTGCATTAAATACACTTTGAGCAATCATGGGACATAGACAATGGTGTGTAGCTCACAATTTTGAAGATGACACTATAGCATGCAGATAACTAAAAATATCAAACAGAACATGGGTGTCTAGCAAAGTTTCACTGTACCTTACTGAACAGCTCAGCTAATATCTGCATCCCATATGTCTTTCCCTTTTCCTTATGCTTAATACATTTCCTTAAAGGATAATAAGCAATGGATATATATCCCTGAAGAATAATATGTATACAAAGCTTACTCAAATATTATTATTTGCATGAAGTGCCAGCTGTACACATCTTGCACGAACATTAAGTTGTTTTGCCCTTGAGAACCTCAAGTTCAATCATTAAAGTTATAATATTAGAAGACACAAAAAAGGCAAAAAGAACATAACAAGAATCTTGATTTAAAAAAATCCCTTTCATTCAAAGAAATGAAGGTGAATTACTGACAGCCTCAGAATAAAAATCCTAAATTTTAGTAAACTTACAATCTCTCAGAAGTATATGTATTACAAAGCTTGACAGCCCAAGTTCAATTCCACAGTACCCTCATAAAGTTAGATACAAAAGTAATACATGTATCTGGAATTCATTCATAGTGGCAAGAGGTACTTGTGTGCTCACACTCACTCTCTCTGTCATTCTGTCTCTCTATGTGCCATAAATAAATAAGTAAATAAATAAATAATGATACACTTATAAAAAGAAATCTAGTGAATATTTCCATGTTAGGGCTTGGGAGAAAAATGATAATTTCTGTAGGAAAGTGTAATTTGTCATTTTAAGAGCTTCCACTAATTGTGTAAAGCCCATCCTCATAATAGAGGCAATTATGGATGTTTAAAGTCAAATAATTATAAAAGTTGGATCACATCTAATAAGATCCTTATAACAACATGTGAATTAGTACTTGGCCTAACATCCGGGCAATCAAACTAATTCATGAATAATCATCACAAGGAGTCAAGTTGGAAATGGAGATAAAAATTCTTGCCCTCAGCTTGAAAAGATCAGTCCCAAAGGCTTTGGGACCAACTGTATTTTCCTCTGACTCAGCTTGTAGTGTGGTCCTAAGTGGATAAAATGTCCAGTGAAGTGGACAGCAGTACTGTTATTATGACTTGTCCTCTCTTAGGTCCTAAACTTGACAGATTACAAATTGTAGATAGGAAGTGAAGGGCTCTTGGGTCATAGCCAAGGAAGAAGACATTTAACACTTTCATGATGTCAAGCACCCTCCTTAATTACAAAGTTATTCATTAGACAAGGAATGAAGTCAAGCATTTGGTTTCTCTCCTCACAGAAGGTGAAGGGCTTGTTTCTTTTTTTAATACTAGATTCCATCAATGTCCTGCCTTGTCTGGAACAATGGATGTTTTCTAAGTAAATGCCAATGACCTTAACACATTAATATATTACTTTAAGATGTAAAGATAATATAATGGATAATATATAAATACAAAATGTATTTTGCACACACAAACATATGTATATATATATACATATATGCATATACACATACTCAAATACTTCAGTAGCTTGATGAATTAGCCAAGATACTCCAGGAATGCTCTGAAGAAATATACTCATATTTTCTACTTTTTCTTTGCTATAGTATATGTGATATTTTTTCCATAAGAAAACATCTCTGACTTTGTCATACAATAAATTTCTCTGGGTTTTTATTTTTCACAAAATAGTCTGTGAAATAATCTTTGAAAATATATCTGTGGCAGTTTACTATTGCTATTTCCAACAGAAAACAAAAAACAATGCTAAGACATGTGGATACAGGAGCAGAAAAAAAATGGGACCTGTAAACTGTCTCCTCCTCCAGAGGAATTATTGGCACAAACAAATTCCTCTTTGGATCATGCTGTCTCTCCCTTGGAATGGCTACAGAACCATTTTATTGCTCATTAAATATTTTTAATATGAACCTGCTCGTGGCATTTCTATTTCTTAGTTTTCTGCCCAAACCTTCCCATGCTGCAGACCTCCTTTTGCACTTCACACAATTTAAAAGAAATGATGTAAGCTTATTTAAGAAAGCCTAATGCACAAACACAGACAAGATGAACCATGGTTACTCTAACGCTAATGAATCTGGCTCTGTTCAGCTCCTTCCCAATAAAACTAGGTCCCACAAGTCACTACAAAAAAAGTAAGTTTTGTACCTCATGAGCCATAATTGTCACATATTTACAATTCATAACCGGTGACTGCAGGCTGCTTACTCTAGTTAATCCTCTAAAGAATAGTGAATATTGGTGCTGTGGAGATGAGGAACAACAACCTCATATGTCATTGGAAATACTCTTTGGAGAAGCTTGCCACACCAATGAGACTGCAATGTGGCAATGGGAAGCCTAGATATGTTCTTCCCCCTAAAGGGTAAGAGATGAAAAAGGTTAAAGGTTGAGATGCCCAAATATTTACTCTTCTTTCACTGGCTCCAGAATGGTACATAAACAATGCAGTCGGCTGGGCAAAGGGGTGTTTATGTATCAAGCTTCCTCCCTTCTTATTGGAACTAAAAACAGTAATGACAGATGTGCATGTGGCTTGAAAATTGTACGTCTTCACTATCTCTTTAAAAGAACAAGTGTCTTATGGGAAACCATCAGTTGATTAGCTACAGTAATGGTTACTTTTAAATACTTTATATTTATATAAATTAAATTTTTGTAAATTAATGGGCTTCATTATGGCCTTTTCATAGATAACTTGCTTGGATTCCTCCTTCCTCCCCTCTTTCCTCCTCATAACCCTCCTGCTCTCTTTGCCCATCTAGTAATGACCCTTAGGTGATTAACACCAATATTTTCCTTTCTCGAACAAGTTCTGAAGATTACTTTTTGCTCATTCACTATTCTCAGCACAATTAGGCTTTTAATTGATTTGGCTTTTAATTGATTAGGCTTTTTTTTTCCTGATTTATGTTTTTGAAATCTTTGTCAAAAGTTAGGTGGCTCTAGCTTCTTCATGCTTATGTCTGGGTTATCTATTGTAGGCTAACAGTCTACTTGTTCATTTCTGTGTTAGTGCCACACTCTTTAATATAGTTTAAAGTGGGGTATAAAGATAGGTCCAGTATCGGATTTTCTACTAAGCGATCTAAGTTTTGTTTGGTTATTTAGGGTCATTTTTACATTTTTGGATTGTTTCTTTCCTAGTTTTATGGGGACTCTTACTGGAATTTTGATGCAATTTGTATTGGATCTGTAAATTATTTTTGGTAATGTTGCCTTTTTCACATTATATAAATAACTGTGAAATTTGATCATAGCACCAAGAAAAGTAACCAGTACTAAAAAGTGGAGCCATTGCTGCTGTGATAAATCTGAAGATGACTTTCATAGGACTTTGGAACTTGTTTTTAGGAAGAATGTGGAAGAGTATGGGATTTGAGGCTGGAATGCCTTTGAATACTATGGACCATTCTGGCAGGTGACTATAAATGCATAGTGGAGGTCTAACTAATGATATTCCATGTGTGAACAACTTCATCAGGAACCGGGTTCAAGGCCATTTGTATCATATGCCATCAAAGAAAGATGCTACAATCTACCCAAGTCCCCTGAGAACTTGAATGTGAAAGGCATCGGACATAAATGTTGCATGCTGATTTGTTTGGCAGAGGAAATGTGAAAAAATAATAGCATTCAGGCTGGTGCTGAGAAAACAGATGCAAATGTCAAATAATTGTTAAGTAAATCAGCAATACTGCAGAAAAAGCCTCTAGTACTGCACTAAGACAAAAACAAAGGAGTTCTGTGGTCAAAAATCCATCCATTGAAGGTTTTAATCTTATAAAGATCTAAACACATATGTGAGAAGAAGGTCTAAACTGAAGGGTTCCCATTTTGGAAAACAACTTCCCAAGTACGTGTTTCATTGAAGTGAATCTGTATGAGGCCACTGTAACTCTGTTCCAATGGAGCCAGGTAACATTCCAATTTGATGTCAGAACTTGGTAGTATTGTCCATGTAGAACTTGTTTTGAAGAGATGAAAGATACAAGATTAAGTTAGTCATGGAATCCTGTAGTTATTATTGTTACAGAATGAAATTGATCTTTCATTTTAATTAGTGTTTATTTTATAAATTTGGAAGCCCTGAAATGTATTTTATTAACAGTTATGTCAACAATTGTTAATTTCCTTAATATTAATATGTAGTGGCATTTTTAATCTGTTCTCATTAATTGGGTTTAAAGGCTACCTTATCTGATGTTGTGGTTTGATTCAGGTGCCCCCCTATAAACTCAATGTGTTCTGAATGCTTGATCCCCAGCTGATGGAAGTTTTGGAATTAGAACCTTGTTGGATGTGTTGTTGGGGGTGGGATTATGGGTATTGTAGCCAGCTTCCCCCTGCCAGTTTTTGACACACCTCCCTACCACTGTGGTGAGGTGATGTCCACCTTCTGCTCAGGCCATTGTTTTCCCTGCCATCAGGGAGTTTTCCATCAAGTCTGTAGATAAAAATAAACTTATTTATCCACCAGCTGCTTTTGATTGGATTCTTTTCTGTGCAGCAACAAGAGAAATTGAATATAACAGTTTGGGTACCAGAGAGTAGGATTGGTTCTTGTTGCTAGAACTCAGATTCTCTGGCTTTCGACTTTTGCAAATACTATGCAGGAGGAGGAATGTGGACAGATTTGAAAACTCAGCCTAAGAGACACCTTGCAGTGCTGTAATTACAATTTGATGGACTATTCTGGTCAGAGATGAAAGGACATGAATGCAGTAAGAACTGTAGACTGTGAGGATTGGATTATGGAATATTTGCATATCATTGAACTAGAAAAACTGTGGGGATTTTTAAAGTTGGGCTGAAATCTTTAGATTTTAGATCACATGTGTTTATTTTATGGGGGCCAGAGACAGATTGCATTGATTTTAGTCTAGTGTCCCCATAAATTTAATGGGTTCTGAATTCTTAATCCCCAAGTAATAGCAGTTTTGGAATTGGAACCTTGTTGGAGGTGTGTTGTTATGGATTGGCTTATTAGTGTTATAGTCAGTTCTCCGTGCCAGTTAATGCACACCTTCCTGGAGCTATTTACAGTTTTGTGGCAGAGGTGATGTCCACGCTCTGCTCATGCCACTGTTTTCCCCTGACATCATGGAGCTTGTCCTAGAGTCTGTAAACCAGAATAAACCCATTCTTCCACAAGCAGGTTTTGGTCAGGTTCTTTGTCACAACAATGAGAATGTTAACATCTGATATGACAATATCTATGCCAGCTTCCTTTTGGTACGCTATTTTATTTGTATTTTTTGCCAATTAAATCTGTGTCCTAGACACAAAATAGTGTCAGATCTTATTTTTCTATTCAATTAAATTTTTATGGGCTCTGAGAAATGAAGAAAAATTTAACACTTTGGAGACGGTTTAAGGACTGACCAAATGCATTCTACATGGTGAGATGGAAATAAATCTTTGAGGGATAGGTGAAAATTGTATTTCATTTTAAATTTCCCTCTGGTATCCAGGTAGAAAGGTTTATTTCCTAAAGTTGGCTGAGTCGTTAGGTGTTAGAACCAAGTGTGTGTGTGTGTGTGTGTGTGTGTGTGTGTGTGTCGGGAGGGGGGGATGTCTAGGACATTTGAATATCTCCTTAAAGGTAATATGGGGTCACAGTTACTCTCTCTTGCTGTTTGGTATCCAAGCCATGGGGTAATTAGTTTTGCCCCAACATATACGGTGTGACGTTATCATCCAATGGTCCCACCAGTGTCCTAAAGTCTTGAGGCCAATAATGTACTGAAACCTCTAAATCTGAACTAAAAATAAAGCATCTTTCTGTAAGCTGGTCATTTCTGGTAGTTGCTATGGTTATGGAAAGCCGATTAACACAGCACTGGGTTCTAGAGAAAATGGCCATATTCACATGGTGGAGTCTTTAACAGTCCAGATTTCCTCTTTAGGTAGAATATAGGTGTTTCCCATACATTCTTGGTATTAGTTGGAAGCATTGGCCATTCATTCTTTTCTTTAAGAACATCAATGAAAGTTTTCAGAAGTCCTTTATAATCTAACCTCAATAAGGCAAACGCATTACTAAGAGCAATTTGAAGATTAGAAAAAAGTGTCTTCAGTGAAACTTGAATAATCCTCTCCATCTGTTTTTGAACTGGGTGTTCAATTGTTAGTTACTTAAATATTGGCATCTAAATCAAGTCTCCTGTCCTTTTCCCTCTTCCATAAAACAGCTCCTTACAATCTCCTTCCCTTTTTTCTCTCCAACCGCTTCACTATTCCTCCCACCAGCTTCTTCATACGTTCCCATAGATAGAATCACCACAGTTTGTGATGCAAAATAATGATCCCTTCCCTCCAGGGTTTGAAATTTTATCCATACAAGCTTTTTAAGTTCAAGCTGAAGAATAAAAATCCATTTTTATTTTACAGTGAAATAAATGAGAACATCAAAGGAGATTCCTGGAGTTTGGTGACTGCTGGCACTTGTGAAATGCTAGAAAATCAGGAAATGGAAGAAGCAAAAATATACTTAGTGATTCAGTGAACTCATGACAGAGAAGGCAAAAAAGTGACAATGCGTGCTGCAAAGCTTTACATATCTTTGGAAAATGTATTTTTCCCCCAAGACCTAGAGTATTTATAAGCATTGTTTAATGACAAAAAATATCGTCTCCCATGATATTATTTGCTATTTATTCTTAACAATTAGAAGCCCGCACTTATGAAGATTACAGCATAGAAAATACTTTAAGAATGAATAGTGCTTTCATCCTATTTCCCTGTGTTTCTGAGCCAAAGATAATTGTTATTCTAAACCTCTGATAATTTCCCTGGAGGAATATTATATATTGTATTATTTATTAAATACCTATATATTAAATAATAAATAGTAAATATATTGTATTATTTATTATATATCTGTACATAATATAGTATACAATATAATATATATTACATATATATAGAGTTAGTTTTTGTATGCACATTCTTAAAGCATGATACTTAACCAAAATATTTTAATTTTTATCTGGTTTTAACTTTATGAAATATGATACTAATCTTAATGAATTTTTTTGTCCTGCAAAATATTTTTAGCAGTTGAAGACAATATGAAAGTAATTGTCATGGTTTGATCTAGGTGTCCCCCACAAACAAATGAATGTGTTCTGATTGATAGATCATCAGCTGATGGCAACTTGGGTTTTACATCCTTGATAGAGATGTGTTCTTGGGGGTGGTCTTATGAGGGTTATAAGCCAGCTTCCCCTTGCCAGTATTTGGCACACCTTCCTGCTGCTGTTTGCAGTGCTGTGGCGGAGGTGATGTCCACCCCTCTGCTCATGCCATCATTTTCCCTGCCAGGATGGAGTCTCCCCTTGAGTCCATAAGCCAAATAAAACCATTCCTCCAAAAGCTGCTTTTGTTTGGGTTATTTCTGCGCAGCAACTAGAAAGCTGACTGCAACAGTAAGTATATTTATACTATGCGATATATGATTGTTCTACAGGTTTACTTTCACAAATGTTTAATTCAATAATTAATTAGCACATTGCAATATTTAAGGGTTTGTCCTCTTAAGAAAATCTCTGTAATCTGAGGAAGCCAAAGACACATTCTTTCAAATTTCTCTTGTGTTCACAGGTTTTCTGAGTTTGCTGAGATAATTTTTTTTCTACATTCTATTCTCAGTAAAACATTGCCAATCCCTTAAGACTTACCCTCTGTTGAAAAGTTTTAACATCATTTTATTGAGGCCTTTTAGAGTCAGGTGACACACTCTTCATGGATTGCCACGCATGATTTAAATAAATGTGGGTGACAGAAGGTGTAAAACCATTTGCACAAGTTTTGTAAGAATATCATGGTTCCCATTTTTATAGTGCTTATTTGGCTATTAGGACCTTAAGCATATAAGACTCAGCAGAGACCTTCAGCTCTCTGCTGTCCACACTAATTTTCAAAGTACTTAATAGTGAGCTGAAGAGATGGCTCAGCGGTTAAGGTACTTTCCTCCAGTGCCTAAGGACCCCAGTTCAATTCCCCAGGACTCACATAAGCCATACCCACAAGTTGGTGCCCTGGTACGTTCTCTCTCTCTCTCTCTCTCTCTCTCTCTCTCTCTCTCTCTCTCTCTCTCTCTCTCTTTGCTTGAAAATAAAATATTTTTAAAAAGTACTTAATAGTGACAGTAGTTACATGTCAGCAAAAACAATGGGTATCTGAAAACTACAATTGCCATGTGTGATTTCACCATATGCTCACACTTTGAAATGATAACCTCTCCATGTTTAAAATGTGACATTTACTCTAGATATTAATCTTTCTCTGTCTCTGTCCCTCTCTCTCTCTCTCTCTCTCTCTCTCTCTGTGTGTGTGTGTCTGTGTGTGTGCATAGGTATGTAGGTGTATGTGTAGAAGCCAAGGAAAAATCTCGCATAATTATTCACCTGGCATTTTCCATTATTATTTTTTTGACAGGGGCCCTCATTGACTTGGAACTTACCCTGATAGTTCGAGTGGCTGACCTGTGGGCCCTAGGGATCTGCCAGTGTCTGCCTCTACAGACTTGGGATCACATGCATGCATTATGATTCCTTCCTTATTTTTTTGGTGGGGGGTCCCAGGGATTGAGCCCAAGTGTGCATGTTTCCAAAGCAAGCCCTTTACAACTGAACTATCTCCTCAGCCCCGTGTGGAAACATTTAATGTTTGTTTTCCTATACCATACAGTACTGGGTTTTCTCTTCCTTAAAAATAAAATATTATACAGTCGTGGAATATTCCTAAATGTTAGGCATCATGGGATTTTCTATGCATTATTGCGTACATTACCCATAATTTATATGATGGATTTTGCTATGATTATAATCACTTTTCATATGATGGAAGTTTCACAAGTTCACATTAGAGCCTTTAAAATTATTCTTCCACAATGGCTATCATATTATTGCAATGTGGCCCCATTTCATAGCCTTTTTATTGTTCTTTCCTCTTTATTACCAGTAATGACTGTGTGATGATGATGTCAACCTTATTATCCTTCAAGAAAATGGAGATGATAACTACCTACAATGACTCATGTGTGTACACATGAAATGTGGCAAATGAAGTATTTTTAAAATATGTGAAAGTTAATTACATTCATAGGAAAATAAAACTGCATATTTAAATATCTTTATGCATGTGTAATACATAATTCTAAGGAGTTGAGTACCGAGAGAACAAAGGGCGGTAAGATTAGGAGGAAATACAAGGGGGATTCTCACTTTTGTGACTGTCACTTTAAATATTATATACGTTTAAACATGATTTTTTTATTGTCATTGGACAACAAAATATAAAGCCTGGTGTCGTGACACATAACTTTAATCCAAGCATTCAGGGTACTGAGGTAGGAGGATCACGGTGAATTCAATGTCAGCCTGAGCTAAATGTAGTTTTGATAAAAGCAAGGGTTCAAAATTACAGTCAAGAATAAAAAAAAGTAGAGATTCTTAAATGTTTAAGGAAAACAACCAGCATTGATATACAAAAAATTGGTATATAAAATTGATACTTAAAAAAATCTACCAATGGGAGCTGACCATTGAGACACATTCATAGCCCAACACTTGAGATCCCAAGTTCAAACAAACCTCCCACCCCCATCCAACAAAATAAAAAAAAAACATAACTGAGAAGATTAAAATTTACTGTTGTTTGTGTAAGCCTAAGTGATATAATCAGAGGTAATTGAGGAGAAAAGGGATTTTAAATCATTAAAACAAAGAAACTCTATATAATTGATAAGCATATTCCTTCAAAGCAGGCTTATGAAATAGTGGAGACATGGAACTTTTGGGGCACCTTTCCCCTTTTCTACGTGAGACAAGGAACTCTAGAATCCAGAGAAAGCACAGATGCAGGGGTTTTCCTTAGAAGAAAAGCAGTTTCTCAAACCATGACAGCATCACTTCTATAATGACATAAAGCATGCCACAGTCTTTACTAGTTCCTGTTCCTGTCTTCATTTTTGTCCACGTTCCTGTTTGCTTTTGGCTTAGTAATGGACACGATACCCATCAGGACTATTGTTCTAGATGCAGTCTCATTTGATGGACGTTTGAGTTCTTCTATGGACCAAGGTAGAAAACAAGCAAACAAACAAACAAACAAAAAAACAAAACAAAAAAAAAAAAAAAACAAGTGTCTCACTCCATCCACTCTCATCCCTATCTTGGACCATGATTCACCCTTGTCAATATCACTGTTGAGAAAATTCTTCACATTGTTAGATCTGCTGCAAGCTTTCCACATTCCACCTTATCGGACTGGATTTGTGAGTGTAGATTTCTGTGAACTCATAATCTCTTGGTGTTTTATTTTTTTTTCAAGAGGATACTCTTAGTCACCCTGATGGTCCTCTCTATTAATTCAGCAATTTAATATTGAAGTTTCCAAAATGTTCACTTCTCAATTTCCTTTTCTTCTTTTCCACATTGTTTCTTAGGTGATTTGATGCTCTTGAATCTCAAGGCTTTTTAATATTCTTCAAAAATCTCAGATATTTTTACAGTCTGGATATCTTCCTTGAACCACAAACTCTTTCATCCAACAGTGATCCTAAACTTATTTTATAAATGTGCTACTAAAAATTCAGATTGTAAATGTCTCCAAGGGAATTCCTGGTTTTTCCCATGGAAACGTGTTCTATTCACATTTTCTTGGGCTTATTATGTGGGAAGCATTATTCTTCCATTGCTCAGTTAAAATTTTGAAAATCTTCCCTAAATTTGGCATTTCTTTCACACCATACATCTAGTCTGTTCTGGCTCTGCTGAATACTTATATAGTATTCTCTGGTCTAAGCAACATTTAAACCCCCAGTAACTTGAGTTGTTTCTGTCTATTTCTGCCTCATCTCTGACTGTGTTTCCAGAAAGAGAGAAAAAAATTCCATAATCGATCACAGAAATTTATATTCAAAGTCAAACAAAGGTTTTTCATCTCAGGAGTCAAAGTCGATGTTACTACCCAGGCGCTCCACCAACACTGAGATCTGCCCACAAGCTTTTATGTACTACCACAGCTGTGCCTTACTCAAAGCTCTACTGGCTCTGGCATTTTCTTGCTGCTTCTGAGCTACTCCAATGATGTGCCTGCCTGGAAGGATCTCTGCTTCTCTGTCTTTTTAAAAAGCGCTCATCTTAAAATACATGTGCTTAGGTCATGTTTCACATATCTTTTCACAGAATGTTTACCTCATAAAAGAGTATAGGAAACCCTTGCTGGTACTGTCCATTCATTTTTACTTCTTTATTATTATGACTGAACATAAAATATGTCTTCTCATTTATATTTGTTTCCTGTGTAGCCATTAAGAGCATTAAAATATTTTTATTTAGTTGCTAGGAGAGGGAGAAGGAGAGAGAGGAGAGAGAGGAGAGAGAGGAGAGAGAGAGGAGAGAGAGAGAGAGAGAGAGAGAGAGAGAGAGAGAGAGAGAGAGAGAGAGAGAGAGAACACAAATCACTGAGTGCCACTGTGAACTTGTGGGTACTGGGTAATTAAACCGGGGCGGACATGGTTAGCAAGTAAGTGTCTTTAAGAGACATCTCTTCAATGGCCAAGAACATCTTTATTTTGTTTTTGCTGTAGCATCTTGCATACCTTACAACATAGAAACACCATCTCTGTGGGAACACCATCAACATTAAATTCTGGAGGAGCAGACCAGTTTAATGTTATTAAATCATATTTATGCCAAAGGTTTCTAAGTCTATTGAGTGAACTTATTTTATGTGTATCAGAAAAGAGAGGCATGAATGGGCAGTTTATTTAACAAGGGGATATTTTAAGAAATACTAAAGAGGAGAGATGAAAAGGCTACATTATCAGAAAATAATCCAATAAAAAGGCAGTTAATAAACAACCTTTGATTTCAGAACAAAAAACAAATCCACGTGTTTAAAAATCTTGAACGTGTCTATTTTAATAACTCTAGGTAATAATGAAAAAAATACAATTTTGGACAATATGAAAATAAATTACAACAGAAACCCTGTAGAAGATGTGGAACCTCATGTTAAGAATGAGATACAGGAAAAACATTAAAATCTAAAAACTAAATCACTGAACTTGAGAAGCAGAAAAATAACAAAAATCTCTAAATCGCAAAAATAAAAAAACCCACAGGGATTAAAAAATAAAACACTACTGTGTCAAAATATAAATAAGTAAAATGCAAAGTGGATCAATGAAAACAACCTTTTTTTGCTCTTTGCACAGTTAAAATACTGTCAAGAAAGAGAGAACTGGAGAGAATCCATGAGAGGGTGAAAGGGAATGAAGGTAGAATTTGCAACAATATCCCAGTATATTTCAGTGTGATTACAAATGTTAACAGTTATATGGAAGATGAGCAGAGACAGAGAAGAATGAACATCTAAGTTATCTCAAAATGGGTGAAAGAATTGGATTTTGATGCTTACTTGCGAGTGTTATTTCTAAGATAGGGGAAAGGTTTTAGGATACATTAGAACTAAGTTCAATCCTGTGATTGACTGGGTGAAGAGGTTAAAAAGAAATACACCTCTCTGAGTGTGCCACCTTTCACTTTCAAACCTTGTACTAATTGCGTCTCAGCGGGGTGAAGAGGAGGACTGATCACTTCTTTTCAGTTCTTAAACTTTGTTCAACACCCACTATGAACAAGAAAATTTAATTTCTCCCAATTTTCAGATGGGAGGCCTGATGAGATTTAGCCTTCTTTAAACCTTTAGAGGTGTATTGTTCCCTCCTGTGTGGGATTTAGAATTTGCCTAAATTTCTGTGTCTGGAATGACTCCCCAATGAAGTTTAGAAGTCTATGATAACTCCATTAGTTATGTGGGAAGCTCATTGATTTAATTAATTGAAATTACTACTGAAGTCTACATTTCAAGGAGAGGTTACTAATTTCTTGACAGGTGATTTGAATGACTACATTTGCAAGTCCTAATAGAAACAGTAATTCTTTGTTAAAAAAACATGATGAGAACGACTTGGAAGTTAAGTCCTCCAGTGCTAAGTAAGGATTATGTAAATTAAATAAAAGTAGTTTATCAATTTTTAATGATACTATCACCTGCTAGGGGCTTACTCATGATAGTCCTTCCACCACAGTTGGCTTCTTTGTAGGGTATCACTCCTCCTCTGCTTTCCACAGCAACCAGAATGCCATGACCCTCAGTGCTCTGACCGTGAACCCCATGTCTTTTCTGTTTATATATTCATCAACGTGGCATAGCTGTCCCGGTTCATGGATCTCAGTAATTCAGGCATTAATATGGGTCACAATTATATTTTTAGTTTAAAACTGCCCTGAAATGTAAATAACAGTTAATTGTTCACTTGTTATATTTTTAATGGAATACAATGGACTTCTTTTTCATATTCTATTTAGTGAGTATTCATTGTACAAAATCATTGCTTTCCTTTTGACATTTTTTACATGTTATATAACTTTATCATCCCTTCTCTTGTCACCACCTTCTCCCTTCTCCTGGTCCTCTTCCTCTTCTATATAACCTCATATGTACTGCTGTGTCACTCCTATCTAGATTTTCCATTTGAGAGAAAGCTAGACATAGATATTTCTGAATCTGGCTTTTTAAAAAAATAATATAGTGATATCTACTTCCATTCATTTTCCTACAAAAGTCATAATTTAAGCCCGGCAGAGATGGCTAAGTGGTTAAGGCACTTGCCAGAAAAAAACGTAACAATCCAAGTCTGAGTCCCCAGTGCCCTCTTAAAGCCAACTGCAGAAAGTGATGCATGCATCTGGAGATCATGTGCAACTGGTAGAGGCCCTGGTATGCCCATTCTTCTCTTTCTCTCCCTCCCTACCTCTCTCTCTCTCTTTCCTTACAAATAGATTAATTTAGAAAAAGCCTTAATTTCATTCTTCATGTCTAAACATTCACCTGTGTCCATATGCCTCTTTTTCTTTTTCCATTCATGTGCTGATCGATAGCTCAGCAAATTCTATAACCAGACTACTGTAATATAGCCACCATAAATCTAGATGTGCTATGCCAACCTCGATCATTTCTGCTCTTTATTTAGTATGGCTGGATCATAATAGTTCATCTATTTTTAGTTTTGTTCAAAGAACTTTTATACTCATTTCCTAATTTGCCCTAATTTGCATTGCCAAGTGCCATGTGTAAACCCCAGGCCTCAAACCTGCATCTTTAACCAGCATTTGTGGTTTGTGTTCTTCATGACAGACACTGTCCTTTATAGTGCACCATTGCAAAATGCAGCTCTGGTTTTTCGGCTCTACACTCCCTCTTGGAGTGTTGCCTGGGCCAGGTAAACACAAGACCAAGTTCTAGAAGTTCATGTCATACAGTTGCCGAGTCATCATTTTGTTTCCACACATTTCACCTTCGTGCTCTAGTAAAGCTC
Organism: Zapus hudsonius; assembly: GCA_004024765.1. Lineage (NCBI taxonomy): Eukaryota > Metazoa > Chordata > Mammalia > Rodentia > Dipodidae > Zapus > Zapus hudsonius. Next base: position 24,735 of record PVHP010025039.1, read on the forward strand.
ACCTACTTTATCTTCAAAATGCCTTTCTTCTCTGGATTGACTTTATTCATTTTAGGGTCATGGAAAAAGATTTTGTACCTATAGAGAAGCATATCAAGAAACAATGCTCTTCCATGCATTGTTTAGGGAAGATGACCGGGCTTGGCTTGGGGATAAGGTCCAGAAAGCTTGTAATGTTGATAAATCTGTAGCAGGTGCACTGGGAAGGCTGGCTGGAAGGATCGGAAGATACAGGGATAGGCTGATCTCTTTACCTAAGTAAAGATAAGCTGCAAAGACAGGAACTTACTGAAATATACATGGCCAATGCTTTTCAAAACTCATGCTCTCTTCAATATATTCAACTGGGATGTTATACCAAAAACAGAGGAATTGCAATAATAACAGTATATGCTTATGCAGGAGCTATAAGTACCTCCATGGTCTGCAATCTGAAGTGATGGTCTGACCCTATTTACCTAACATCCCTAGGATTCCATTTGCTCATTTCAGAAAATTGAGGTGGACTTGATTGTCACATGACTCTGGGTCTGGGGATATGCTGCTCTTAAACTCCCTAATGTCGCATTTTTATAAATTCCCTTTATCCTCTCATGGAATGTGTACACCCTTCAGACATTACACATAGATAACCCCAAACATTTGCAAATTCAGCAATGTTATCACATTGTATCCTTCCCACTCCCTACTTAATAAAACTTCCTGGGCCTGGAGGTTGCTAGCAAGTTAATCCCAAGCCTTTACTCTTCTTCTGGTAATTTAATCTTCTTCGCACTTCTTCATAATTCAATTTTGTCAACCTTTTCTTCAGGGGAATTTAAAATTTACTACTATAACTACTTAATAGGCTGTTTCTTGAGATAAGGGGATAAGAAATTTACTTTTGGGGACATGTGCTGACTTACTCATGGGTACCATTAGTCCGCTTACTGCTGACCTCAGGATTCTGCAACTTGAAAATGTTAATGGTTTCTAAAATGTGAGGAATTCTTAACTTCTCAGTGAAGATTCACCTATGAGTATGTCACAGCAGTTAGCATTTAACAGAGACTATTTATGAAAGTTCCTTCTAGATAAATGGAATTTT
>PVHP010025040.1:0-25913 GCA_004024765.1 Zapus hudsonius
GATGGAGAGTGTACAGTGCTGACAGAGCAGAGATGGAGGGTGGACAGTGCTGACAGAGCAGGAATGGAGAGTGGACAGTGCTGACAGAGCAGGGATGGAGAGTAGACAGTGCTGACAGAGCAGGATGGAGGGTGGACAGTGCTGACAGAGCAGGATGGAGGGTGGACAGTGCTGACAGAGCAGGGATGGAGCATGAGTGCTGACAGAGCAGAGATGGAGCATGGACAGTGTTGACAGAGCAGGGATAAAGCGTGAGTGCTGACAGAGCAGCGATGGAGCGTGGACAGTGCTAACAGAGCAGTGATAGGTACAGGGACAATCCATTGCTTAGGTTTTCTGTAATACAGTGATGATCCAGTTCCAGTGGTTTCCCAGCATTTTTTTAATTTCAAATATTTAGTCACACTGCAATCAGGAAATAAATATTAATACTAAGAAACAGCTATTTGTCCTTAAAGTCAAGATGAAACAGATTGATGCAGCTTTAAGGCTCAGCTGTCATAATGTCCTCCTCATACAAAGTGTATTTAGAATGTCAAGCATTCACCATGATTACCATCTCATCCCAGAGCTAATGAAAATTGCACAACATTAATTGTGACGTGTGTCCCTCCTATAAGAAATACTCTTGATGAATTTACTGCAGCTGCATGTCATTTCCACATTATGACAATCCACGATGCTTAGTGTATTTTGTGGAGAAAATTCTTCTCAGTTTTTAATTCAATTTAATAAAAATTCTTTATGTTTAGGTATACAGTTGAAAATCCTGAAGTCAGTACACTGTAAAGCTTTTACTAACATTTTGGTGTTTAATCACAGCAGATGTCTTAGGATAGTTTTTAAAGTTAAGATGCATATTATTATTTATTGAGAAATAACTGTATCATATCAATTACTTTAAAATTTTCATTACAGTAAATGTATTTTTATTCTCTTTAAGAAAATTACATACAAATGTATCATTTGTTTTTTTTAAAAAAAAACAGAAGCTATGATTATAGTACACTTAAGATTGTTTCCTAGGAACTTAAAAACCTAAAACATCCAATCCTTAATCAATGTGTAGACTATTCTAAATGACACGTTGATTCCATTCTAAGTTAAATTGGCCTTGAAAGCACAACATACATCTTAATATGCTTTGAAATTTAAACCTATGAATCATTGAGTCTTATCTGCCTGGTCTGTGATTGAGATGACATGTGAACTAAGGTTTTGATGCAGCCAGAAGCTCAGGTTGCTGGAACGGCCACACCTTGTATGATCAGACATGAGGGCTACTTGAGACTTTGTTCAGCCCTGTAGATCATTAAGCATTAAGATTCAGGAACTAAAGCTTAGGAGCCATGATTTCACAGTTAAAATGAAAATAAGGTTTGGGGCCAGGCAATATGTAAGATGATACAGGAGCATCCTGTCACAGCAGAAGGCAAGGAAATGAACACAGATGATGAGAGTCATGTCGGGAACTTGGGAGCCTTGTTGAATAGTCCAAAGAACCAAAGTTTGAGCCCTAAGTACCAATAGGAATGATGGCTCCAATAGGTTGAAACACATCAAATATGTTTACATACATAACTTCATAAAGATCTCATTGGATAACATTTCACTAAACTAACTGTTGCTCCAAAAGATGGCAGATACAGGGAAGAATTAAGCTCTCATCTGACCTTTTCTATACAAACTATACCACTGGGTAGTGAAACTGTTGATAAGAAATTTCCCATTATAGACATTTCCCAGGTAATAAGAAATATTAACCATTTTCAATGTTAATGGATTTACTAATGGACAAAGTATCATAGAAAGAGAGAAAAATCAAACAATCTGTGCTTTCTAATGAAAGAAAAAAAAACAGCTTTGACAAGGTTGGGGCTGAGATGAGAAAAAAAATACACAATTATCAAGGTAAGTAATTATCAGATGAAATGTTTTAAATAAAGAGAAATGAAAAAATAAGAATATGAAAACATCACACAGGATGTGACTACTGTGCTCTAGTCTGAATAGAAGGAGGAAGTGTGGACCACAGATCATGTTGTCAAATGTGTGTCTGATGGGTAATGGTTTCTGTAAAAAATGTTGATGAAATATCTTAGAATAAGGAAAGTAAAATTATAATAAATTCTGTTGATGTTTAAATAAAATATTCAAACCAAAACTTTAGATATTTTAAAATTCCAGGAATCATCAGCGACATAAGAATATATTATGTAAACAGCACAACCATGCTGTTTAAATCTGGGTTGAAAACACTCTAGGATAAATATTCTTGTTTATGCTACTTTTAATTAAGAGAAAAGACAGAAGAGGAATCCTTAGATCAAAACAGAATTGAGAAGTATTTCAACCAGTCACAAGTAGATCTTCAGTATCACAAACTAAAAATAAAATTTTACTGACTTTGAGACAATTCCATATTTGATTAGTATTTGAATATGTGGTGATTAAGAAGATGGTAGATTTTATGTATCACGAACTGTGGTTATGTTAGAGGAAGTCCTTTTACAGAGGCATTCTAACCTGTATGTTAAAATGAGAGTATCTGAAGAGTTTCTTTTGTTGTTGTTGTTGTTGTTTCTTTTTTTTCTTCCAGATAGGGTCCCACTCTATCCCAAGATGTCCTGGAATTCACTCTGGAGTCTCAGGCTGGCCTTGAACTCACAGAGATCCTCCTACCTCTGCCTCCCATGTGCTGGGATTAAAGGTGTGCACCACCACACCAGTTTGAACAGTTTTTTTAATAATATGTAAGCATAAATGTGTGAGTTAGAAGCTGAGACAGTACTAAACACTAGTTTAATTTTTGAAGGAAAGTTAGAGGTTCATGGAGTTCATTATAGTACTATTTTATATTTGCATTTGTTGAAATTATTCTCAGTAAGTCATTTACATATACATACACAAAATATGCATTCCCTGCTGTGTATTTCTGATTCTGTGAAAAAAGAAATCCTTATCCTGAAAGGTGTGAGAAGACAGAGACATGGTAGCAGAGACGTCCCTGACCTGTTGAAAGTCCTTTGATTGCATACTCAAGGCTGGAAACCATCAGGCTAGATGCCATTTAAATGGGTTAATATGCTTGATCTATGTGCTTATACCCTCATGTCTTAGTGGCATCAAGTAACCTTGATCTGTTACTGCACCTTCTGCCTTTCTTCAGTCTTGCTCCAAAGCTTATGAATACATGGGCTACATCATGGAGAAAGAGCAGGCGTACACCGATGCTGCCTTCAACTACGAGATGGCGTGGAAACAGGGCAACCAGGCAAATCCAGCCGTGGGTGAGTGCGGCAAACCAGGCACAGGCTGTTACAGCCAACTATGTTTGATTGAAACTATAATTTGAAATATTTTTTAAGAGCCAACTTTTGTTGAAACCTTTCTGAGGTGAGGATAGATGTTCTTTCCATAACAAATTATTTCCTACAAGTATAATTACTTGTCTCTAGTCATTTTAGATGACGTCTAGTCTAATTCTGCACTTTTCTCTTTCTTCACCCTGAAGGGTAATTCGAGGAAAAGTATCAATTAGGCAATCAAGTCACCCAAGTTTCTTCACTACCACTCTTCTAGAGCCTTTAAACACTTAAGTGCATTTGGAGAGGTGACACAGAAGGGCTCTGTTTCCCACAATTCTTTGACCATAGAGCATTGCTTTTCCTCTGGGCATCTAGAAACATCAGAGTTCCAGTGTTTTGAAGACTACTGCTCTATAGTGTCCCTAACAGATAAGGGGAACAGCCTCTGGGGTGCACTGGGTACCTGGCCTCTCCCTCATCGTGATGGGCTCCCCATGCTTGCTCTTCTCTCCTTTGTGCCAGGGTCAGACACTGTAGTGACAGGGCCCAGATCTCTCCTGGAACAGCCCTGTCCTTTCCTTCTCAGGGGATGGCCTTTCATGGGCACTCCTTCATGTCTCTCCCAAGTTCAAACTACCCACCGCTATTTCTCACTTCTTAGACATTTGTGTCTTTTACTCTTGGAAGCTCTACATAGTGTTCTCCACACTCTGTTTTACTACATTTGATAAGATTTTGGTGATTATTTAAAGAAAAACAGGTGTGAAGAGGCCATTACCCTTCTGACCTGTTCTGCCTTAAATAAACATAGGTGGACCAGATACCTTTTTTCCCTCCTTTTGATGAAGCCATTTCTCAGTACTAACTCAGCCACAGATGGTACAGTCTTTTTAGTGGCCATGTCCCTCCCTCATGCCAGCTGCCGTCTGTGGAGCTTTGCCCTTGCCTTCTATTTTGGGAGGAGATGTTACATTGCCATATTTGCACAAAGTACAGGAATTAAATTATTTTTAAAATATTTTTCAGCCGGGCGTGGTGGCGCATTCCTTTAATCCCAGCACTAGGAAGGCAGAGGTAGGAGGATCACCATGAGTTCAAGGCCACCCTGAGACAACATAGTGAATTCCAAGTCAGCCTGGGCTAGAGTGAGACCCTACCTCAAAAAACAAAAACTAAAAAAATATTTTTCAGTCCCAGTTATTACATATCTTAAGGAAGAAGTTATAAAATACCTTTAAAGTATGATAAATAATTTTGGTAATTATTCTTCTTATGTTTTCAATTATTTATTCTGTTTCTTTCTTAAGACTCACTATACCCACTATCCCAACCTGCCTGGACAAATTAGCAATGCATTTTGTTATTTCAGCTGTCAACATCCAACAAAGTCATACTCCTGCTGTGATCACACACTTCAGAATTAAGTATTGTTACTGCAAAAGGCTCCAAGACCATTTGCTTAGCTCAAGTAATAATTTCATATTTATATTTTGTATGTCCATACATAATGTGTCGCACACCTTATATAAACGTGCAGTAAGGATATTTTTAAGAGAAAAAGGGGACTTGAAATTGAGAGTCAGTGTGAGAGGAACCCATTCGGCTCAGCACAGTCCCAAGACCACATGGTTCACTGTCTCTGTCTTTTTCTCTGGAGAGCACATAGTTGACTTCATATGTATCTGTCAGGTGGAGTGCAGATGCACTGACATGTTCTTTGCCTTCCAAGTCTTGTGTTCCCCATCTTAAAACTTTCTGTACATGATGATCTTATCAAGTTTCTTCCAACATTACCATTTGATTTTAATTGTAGTATTTATCCAGAAAAAAGTTATCATTTATGTGTTTGTAAAGGCCATTCATAATAAGTATTCATTTGATGTTTAAAATTACTAAGAGAGGGATTGGGGAGTGTTCCCTATCTTATTGAAGAAACCTGAAACAATAGCTCAAGCACTGTGCTGAGGCTTGGAAGCAGAAAGCCAGAGCCCCAAGCTTAAACACTGAGTCATTCCCATGTAAGGTATTTTTGGCATGACAAACTGCTTTCCTTTTAAATATCACTGTGATTAGTCTAATATTCTGAATTATCTTGAATTTACTTTTCAGAAAATGTATACTTTAATCCTCAGCAGTTCTGTAGGTAGGTAGGTAGGTAGGTAGGTAGGTAGGTAGGTAGGTAGGTAGATAGATAGATAGATAGATAGATAGATAGATAGATAGATAGATAGATAGATAGATAGATGATAAGTACATTGAAGGAGGGATAGATAGATAGATAGATAGATAGATAGATAGATAGATAGATAGATGGATGGATGTTCCGGTGTGGTCATTGGAGCTCATGAGCACCATTCCCTTTTTCCTGATTCTTTTTTCTAAGATGTAAAGTGATATCTAATATCACATATCATTTTATATTGTATTAAATCATACCAAGTACACACTTTTCTTAGTCTTCTGGTATTCCTACAGGAGAGCAATGAGTATTCAAGAGTGGCATTTCTATATCAATATTTGTGACAATTCTTGCTAATTGTCTACATGGAGCGTCTACTAGCTCACCCACCACCTCTGCTTGCTCACCCGCTCTGGGACTTTTTACTTACATGGCCTACCACTGGTCTTGCCACAGGCAGTTCCTTCTGTACACAGGACTTCTTGATTCCCAGCCTGTCTTCTCTTGTCTCATCCTTCAGACTTCAAATATCCCTGATCCCTTCTTCCTCTCTGGTTCAAGTTCTCTTGACTTGAGACTTGGCTTGGTTCTTTCTCTCATGGAATGTATTGGTTTGAAATCATTCATTTACTCATGCAATTACCTGAATAATGCACATTCTCTCCTGACAGAATATAAACCTCATGGTCACATGAATAGTTCCCCTGATAAATCTATACTGCATGAATGAGCATTTACTGCCCTATGATGAGATTTTACGGTAACCTGAAATTAGTGAGATTCTTGCAACCCTACAGTAGACTCATTGTGGTCCTTTTTTTCAGCTCACTTCTTTTTTGCTTGTTCCTCTTTAATTTCACTTGGTCTTCTTTTGAGATGAAGTCTCGTGACTCTTGGGCTGGCCTTGAAATTCTGATCCTCCTGCTTCCACCGCCCAAGTGCAGGGATTACAAGCATGCACCATGACACCCAGTTTATGTGGTGCTGAAGATTGAACCTAAGGCTTTATCCATGCTTGGCAAACAGTTTACCAACTGAACTGCATCTCCAGCCCTCACTGTGTCTTCTGTGATCACATCACTTCTGTCTCATAGTTCATCCACACCAGCCTTCCTTAGAGCTTCTCCAATGAGTCAACAAATATAGGAGGAAACAAGGGAGGAAAAGTAACACAGTATAGTAAGAAAAGTGTACTGCTATATCACTATCTTTGTGTCTTAACAGGATACAAGTTGGCATTTAATTACTTAAAAGCAAAGCGATATGTGGATGCAATTGGCATATGCCACAAGGTAAACAAATTTTGATTGCTTAAAATTTTACAGTTGCATAATTTTCTTTTAGTCTCATAATGTGCTTGAATAGAAGTAGATGGTATAATCTTTTGGTTAAATAGCTTATTAAATATATTCTAGAGAGATTATTAATCTTTGTAGTTTAGAAAATAAGTTTATTTAAATTAAACGTGTATTTTTAACTTTTAAAAATAGTTTATTTATTTGTAAGCAGAGAGAGAAAGAGAAAATGTATGTATAGGTGTGCCAGGACACTTTATCCACTGCAAACAAACTCCAGATGCATGCACTACTTTGTGCATCTGGCTTATGTGGGTACTGGGGAATTGAACCTGGGTCCTTAGGCACTGGAGGCAACCACCTTAACTACTGAGCCATCTTAACCCTAAAAATGTGTTTTTTTTAAATTTTTTATTGGTAATTTACACAAATATAGACAATATGCCATCATCATAATCCCCTCCCACCATTCCCTTTTTCTTTTCCCCTCCCAAATCTCTCCACTAAATCCCTTCTTTTTCCCACTAATCTTATGTTTTGATGCCATCATTTTCTCCTCCTATTATGCAGGTCTTGTATAAGTAGTGTCAGCACTGTGAGGTCACAAATATTAATGCCACTTTGTATCTGGAAGATAGTCTTATAGCATTGTAAGCAATCCTACCCTTCCTTTGGCTCTTATGTTCTTTCTTCCCTCTCTTTCACAATGGTCCCTGAGCCTTGGAGGATGTGATAGAGATGTCCCATTGGAGAGACACTCCACTGTCAATTCTTCTCACCACTATAATGAGTCTTGAGTCACCCCCATGATCACCTCCATCAGAAGAAAAGAAACTGCTCTAACCAAGGAGAGCAGCATTAATATATTGCCATTAAGGGTTTAGAGGGCAGTTTGGTGGGCACAATATATGCATTTAGCAAGATAATAGTTGTAGTCCTCCACCCTGGAGCTTATGACCTCCCCAGTTATAGGATTTTCACTAGATTTTCAGTACCAGGAATGAATTCCCTCCCATAGAGCAGGCCTCAAGTCCAATCAGAGAGCAGTTGGTTTCCCCCATAACAGACATACCACTATTGCACCAGTTGGCACATTTAATGGCCTGGCTGGCCAGCCATAAAGCTTGTAGGGTCCACTTCTGGTTAATACTGTTGATGAGTTCTCTTCCCCAAAAGGCTGCATGCTACATAGATCTTTCCAGCATCCTGACAGCTAGTCAACAGGGAGAAGGCTTCCAGCTCAGCTCCACCTGGGTTTCTCAGTAACCTGCAGCCCAAACATGTGGAGTCTTCAGCAATAGGGTCTTACCATCTAGTTCTGATGGGCAACCAAGAGCCTTGGGAATAGCCTGTAATATTTTGCTGGCATCGGAGGCCTCCTTAGCCAACAACTCACTGGAAATATCCTAACCCTAGCACTGAAATTTCTTTAATAACAATCTATGGCTTCTAGGTGTACCATTATCCACTGCCACAGGGATTTTCAAATAGTAAAATGCTAGAAAACATGTGAAGAGAGTATCAATCTTTCAAGTCATTGGTATATATATTTATTGGAGAGAGAGACAGAGAGAGAGAGAGAATGGGCACACCAGAGCCTCCTGCCACTGCACTCCAGATGCATGTACCACTTGTGCATCTGGCTTTACATGGGTACTGCAGAATTGAACCCAGGCTCTCAGGCTTTGCAAGCAAGTGCCTTTAGCCTCTAAGCCATCTCTCTAGCACCGTCATTGTTTTAAGTAGACTCTATATATATATATATATATATATATATATATATATATATATATATATATATATGTATATATATTTCAGATTTATAAATTAGAGATAAAAGATATTCTGTAATTACAACTTATTTTTGTATTTCAATACTTGATAATCTCCTATTTAAATTGCAGCTTTAGAATTTACAGAGCTTTACATATACCATTGATATCCCATTGATAGTCCATATAAGACATTATGTTTAACATTGCTCATAGTTCTGAGAAAAGGTCAGGACATTGTGGCAAGTAGTCAGCCTCAGGGACTGCTGTTGACTACTGAGTCTTCAGTGAGTCAGTCCTTCTCAGTAAAGTGAGGTTGTATGTGAGATCATCTGTGGAGTTATATCTTCTCAAATGTTTAGCTCCTCTAAGCTACAATAGTCCTGGAAATCTGCATATTACAAAATCATCCATGTGCTATGGTTAAAAATCACTCCCTACAAGTTTATTAAACATCTTATTCAGAATAACTAAATTACAGAAATACTTAAATCATTGCTAAAGTTGGTTTCTGTAACTTACCTGTTACGGAAGCGGTTAGGTTTGTTATCGTCCCACATGAGGCGTTTACACTGCCGTTGTCTAGTCACTGAAGTGAATCATCATGTCACAGCTCACATGACCACCTTTGAAAGGCACTGCAGGATGAATAGAGTGAAGTCTTAGTTATAGTGCTGATGTGTAATGCTGATTGTGCTCCCTTGTTCTCAGTAATTAATTCTGTTTGTTTGTTTGTTCACCATCCCCTCCAGGTTCTTAAATCTCATCCAACTTATCCAAAAATCAAAAAGGACATACTTGATAAGGCCCGCACATGTTTAAGACCTTGAAAGCAATGATTCAGCAGGGGATGACAAGGCCCTGAATGAGTCATAAGCAGATTTGAGCTAAAGCTTTGTAATGGAGCACGTCTTCCTTTCTCCAGCAGAGGTCACTGCTGTACCTGGAGAGAAGTGCGGTGGCTTTGGTGTTTCCTAATGGAGAAATTGAATGAGAGCTGATTTTCTGTTTTAATTAGGTGCAGATTTGGTAGTTAGGTGGTAAAGACTGTAACTCATTTCTCTACAGAAATTTTTTGTTAAAATTTAAGTATATGGCTTTTCTAAGAAATACTAGGTTTTTTTCATCATTTAAAATCTGTTATCTGTTAATTTTTTATCAAAGTCCATGATATAATCTCATATTTAATTTATGAAAAAATATGTATTTTAAATGTATATTTTAATAAAAATTTATGAATATGTGGCGTACATTCTTCTTGAGATTCAAAAGATGCATTAATTTTTGTAAAATAAAGGTAAGCTCCCATGCAGTCTAAAATGTTAAAGGTTAGCATTGCAGAAAATGACACTTTCTTAGAAAAGCCCTTTCAGGGTAAGTGTAGAGTGTGTTTTGCTTCCCATGGTTCACTTTGGGCTTCCTGCTCTCAATGCCAGTATGATCTGAAGTCATTATGTCATTATGTGAAATCAGTGTAAATAGGTAAACCTTTGTAGCAATATTTAACCTTAACTCAGGTCTTGTGTAATTTTCAGACAGTGTACTGTCTGGTGGAGAAAAGTGGGGAAAAAGCTTCAGGGACTCACAAAATAGAATGAATGCCACAGGAATAGCGCACCCACGCAGCTCAGCAGCCCTCGCTCTTTCTCACCAGATCACCCTAAGCTCAGTGAGCTCCATCCACAGCATTATTTCAATTGGCTATCTACAAATTTTAAGTTATGTAAAAATACAATAGTCTCCAATTTTATTCCATCCTCTTCTTCACATTAAGAACTGTGAAAAATTACCTCTTTGCTCTTAACTCAGGGGGAAAGTAATATTTCAGCCTGACTGTTTATAACCCTGGGCCTCATTCATGCATGCTAGACAGGTGTTCTACCACTATGCCTTGTCCTGGATTGGATATAGTTAAGGAGATTGCAATGCGCTGAATTTTGTGTTTCTATCACCCACCCCAAATTTTATGTTGACATTCTAACCCCTATTGTGATGCTGTAAGGAGCTGGGGTTATTCATGAGGGTGGACCATCATGAATGGGTTTAGTGCCCTAACAAAAGCGACTTTGGAGCTGCCTAGCACTTCTCACCCTATAAAGATGCTTTGGAAGAGGGCCCTCACAAAAGCATTTCCAAACCACCATACTGTCTGCAAAATGGTGGTGGATGTATCCATTTCTTACCTCTGATTTTTATTTTGGAGAAGATCAAGCTTGGACTAAATTACTTGCCCAAGGTCAAAATCAGAACCTGGATTCCATTCTGGCCCAAGCAAGCCCTTGCTTCCACAGCAAAGAATGAGTGTATCCAGAGTGTCGTATATACATCTGGCTAGCAGAAGGAACCAAGTAGCATGGAACTACATACCTAAGTAGAATGAACAGGTCTTTCTTACAAATTTTAAAACTTCCCAAGAATCTCAGCATGCGGTAGTCAGGACATGAGGCTGAAGCAGATGCTGCCTACCTTGAGCAGTGTTTGCTGCACCGCTGGCTGCTTGTCTGTCTGTCCTTAACCTCCATTTCCTTGGCGATTGTTGTAGTCAGCCACACGCTGCTGGGATGAATCTCCAAACCAGGCACAATTTTGGGGAGGAAAGTATTTATTGAACTAATAAATCCAGGGGAAATTAAGGAAAAGGTTGGCTCCCTTTAACAGAAGCAAACAGAGAGAGAAACCCAGCACCTCAAGCAAGCAAGAAAGCACATTGTAACTCTGTAATTCACAAAATGGCAGAATTGCCAGACTGGGGTTTTGCATATATATCCCTAGAATTTTGCATCCAATTTAGAAAGGGTGTCATGACCCCAGGAGGCCAGGCCAAAGAGACACTTCCTCCAGCCAGAAGCCTTGAGACAACTGACAATTTGAATAAACCATTAATTCTATTGGGGGACATCTATTCAAACTACCATAGTATGAGAAGAAGCGTAAAAGGATAACAACCTTGGGACATAAGGATTGAGGGGACGTAGTAAGCCATAATAATTTTTGGTAAATATTTATTATTAGCAGAACAAGTCCAACAGAGAAGCATCCTCATGGATGAAAAGAGAAAGAAAAGGGCAAATAAGTTTCCCCAGGCAGCTTGCAGTACCTCTTTGTTCCCACTTACTGGAAAACTATGCAGAGCTCTGCCTCACAAGCATCCCTTTGCCCACCCCTCCTCTATCTGGAATTCTCTCCGTCCTCTCCTCCCCCTGACTCTCATTGTAAGTGAGTGGGCATGTCAGGGCCTGTACCACTTTTGTGTCCGACTTTACACAGGAGCTAGGGACTATCAGGTTTTGCAAGCCAACACTTTTAACCAACTGAGTCATCTCCTCAGCTCCAGGCTTGCTCTTCCTTTTCATCGCATACATTTATTATCACTTCCTTAGGCTGTACCCATGTTGTAGGCTCAACATTTAAAGTGACCCTCCTGCCATTCTACTTCCCCAGCATTTACTGCCTTGTGACTAACAGTTGGATTATGTGACATGCCCAAAATCCAAGCTATGTGAAATTTGGAACTAAAAATAGGTGGCTCTGATTCCAGGAGGCTCTGAACTTATAGGAACTGGTGTCCATGACATGTTGAGTTGAAGCCTGCGGCCTCCCTTGAAGATGGAGAGAGGAGCAGCATGCATCATGAGTGAAGTTTCTGCAGATCCTGGGTCTGGATGCCAGGCCTCCAGGAAAAGGAAGTGCTTGGAAGTTTAGTGCACTTTTGACTTCAACAAATCTAACATGATGAACTTGGTCACAAAAGAAAATAGCTTCTCAAATGTCAAGAACCTCGAGCAAATCTGGAAGGAAGCGAGGCTAAACTTTAGGGTTCTAGTAGAAATTAGAATCCCAAGACCAACTAAGAATTAGCCATCCTACTTTGGGATCAGCAGAGATGTGAGCAGCTTAAAAATAGGATCATATAGCACATATTGGTGCAGAAAAAGAAGAGTATTTTTTAACTTTTTGTTGACAGTTTTCATACATGTAAATAATGTATCTTGACATTAATCCCCTCTCGTTACTTTCTCTTACCCGCCCTGTTCCATCACCACTTTCACTGAACCCCATTTCCTTTCCCACTAATTCCTCTTCTACTTTGGTGTCTTCCTCTTTGCTCTCATCTACCATCCATGATGAAATGTTGATCCAATACTGAACAGGTCACGGCAGTCTCTGTGAGGCCATGAAGGCCGCAGCCCATGTCACTCCGCTCCACCCTCAGGCTCTTCCTTTCTCCCCACTCCCTCCTCCACAATATTCCCTGAGCCTTGTGGGGAGGAATAGCACTCCATAGTCACCTGTTCTCATTCTCAGTACTTTGAAGAGCTTTAAATCTCCTCAGCCATCACTACCTACTGAAAAAAGAAGCTTCTTCAGCCAAAGGCTAAAAAGCAGCATTAATCTATGAACATAAATATGTAGAGGGGAATTGGATGGGCACAACATATCCATGTAGCCAAACAATAACAGCTTCCTTCCTAGGAGGGCCCATGACCTTTTCAGCCATAGGTTTTTTACTAAGTGCTCAGTCCCAGGCCTCAAATTGAATTAGAAAGCAGTTGGTTACCCCCATAATGGTCTAGCCAGTATTGTACCAGTGCACACATCTTGTGTGGCTGGTAAGTTATGTAGTGCGCTGAGTCCACTGCTGGCTACACTCTTGATGGCTGTTCTCCCTCAGCAGCCACATAGCACTTTCCAGTACCATAACAGCTAGTCAGCAGGAAGGAGGCTTCCAGCTCAATTCCAGCTTGATTTCTCCGTGTCCTGCAACTGAAGCATGTGGTGTCTTCAGCAATTGGGTCTTGCTATTAATGTAGTTCTTTTGAAAAGATGCATGGTTGGATAGGGGCAAGGAAAGTGAGAGACTCAAGCACTGCTGGCAGAAGAAAACCAGAAAGAAAAGTAAAAGCCTTCCTGTCCCATGACCAAGTGACCCACGTTAAGAAACTTGCCATAGAAAATAGGGAAAATTATAGTATCATTTTTTTGTATGTTTGTTTTAGCTTTGTATGTTTGGTTGGAATGTTGTTGTTGTTGTTTCTTATTTTTAGTTGTCACTGAGACTTCCAAAGTAAAAGAAATGACAGATGTAGTAAGATTTATCCAACAATGAATACTGTGTAGCTATCAAGAACTATTTTAAAACATGTAGTAAACAGTTTTCAAAGATTACTTTTCCCATCAAAGTTCTGAAAAGATAGGTGAAAAGATAATTTTTGAAGTAATCTATCAATTTGCAAAAATATACTCATACATAACAAATACACCACATACAAAACTAAATGAATACAGGCCCATTATGAACTCAATTATGAGATTTTTTTAATTGATATTATAAAAGTTTACACTAAAAAAGGTTTTTTGTTTGCTTGCTTTTTCTCAACAATGTTCACAAATTCTTTTTTCTACTTGTTGAGCAAATATGAATAGAAGAAAAACTAAACCAAACTGACATTCAACTCCTAACACTCACACTGTCTAATTGTTTCTATAATATGTAACCTGATTTACTGTAACTGCCAGAGATCAGGAGGTGGGACATAGAAAAAAGATGTCCAGAAAGGACAATGACTAAGTAACCACAGAAGTGGCAGAACTGAGGACTTCCTGACATGCACAAAGTGTGCCTTGCCAAAAGGGTCAAAGAGCACAGGCTAGCAATGACAGAAAGAACCAGAAAGAACTGTGAGCAAGCCAGCTGTCTTGTCTAAACTAATCTAAATGATGATGCTGCCAAATTAATAAGTTGCAACAGTGCAAACAAGTGAAGTCACGAAGGGTCACAATGTGCCATGTGTGTACTGCACAGGGCAGCCCTGCGGAGGGGACATTGAAGCATGTCACTGTGTCTCCTGGAAGGACTGAGAACTCCCTTTGCAAATGTGCACAAAGCTTTCTTGAAGGTCAGTGACAGCCCAAGAACAGAACAGAAGAGAGGGACTAAAGACAATGCAGGCCGGGTAGGAGGCATTTTTATGTGCTTGCTTGTTTTCTAAGACAAGAGCTACTTGAGTGTCTTGAAATATTGATGGGGAAAGGCCAGCAAATACTGAATGTCCAGGAGAGAGAAGATAGAGAAATCTGAGAAGGAGAAACAGTTGGAACCAGAGGACATTTACCAGAATGAGTTTGTTGGGATGCATGTTCTTTTAACAAGAGTGAAGGAACGCATCTTCAGAAATAGACACGGCATATAAAGGCCTCAGGAGTCCTTATGCTAATTTGTTTATAATAAATGGACTTTTGGCCAAAGGGCAGTACTCCTGTCCTGCATAAGCCTGGAATCTTGTGTTGGAAAAATATGAGGCAGAAGATAGAACAGACTGAGCTCAGACAAGGTTACCTTTATTTTTCCAAGGAGCAGAGAGTGGAGAGTGGACAGCCATATCTGAAGTCATGTTCCCCCAAAAGCCCTCTGCAGGCTCTTTATAAATACAGTAGATACAGTTTGCTGTACCTGGGCCTCCTAGGGGTCTGTCTATCAAGGGACAAAAGGTGACCATATGAATGTGGATTGGGCTGGGGTGTTAAGTTCTTTTCAAGAGGGGCTTAACAGAGGTAGGATCCTTCAGATATGTAAAACATTCTCCCAGGTGCTATCCTGGGTTCCTGTGTGAAAATATTTTCCCAGGCTCAAAGCTGTATCTTCCCTTCATCTTGGACTGGAGGGATTTTTGCACTATTTCCAGGTTATGGTTATTAACAATTATGGTTGCTGGAAGTCTGCCTGCCAGGTGTTTTGGGGGAGGGCTCGCAGTAATATGATAAATCACAGTTATGAACAAAAATGTGCTATTCACCTTCCAATATTCTTAAGAACCAGATGTTTTTGAGAAAAATGCTTCACTTTACAGTCTGCCTTACAGCACTCAGCAGTGAATCTGGCACAGTGCCCATAAAAGCAATTTGATCCCATAAATGAGGAATGCTGAGTAATGTGCAGGTTCTCAATGCCTTCCTTCTGAGTGCTATAACCTTCGAATAGATGGCAATCCTTAAACCAGGCTGCTTTCAAATAGTGTGTGGTATTTTTATCTTCAAACAAATTCCTTTGGCAATGTAAGGAAGCTCTGTTTTTAAGAAAATACAGGGATATTTTAAGACGGTAATTACTACTTCCGTTTCTGTCCAGGGCAGCCTAGTTGTATTTTTAATGGGTAAATGATGTCAGAACCTTAGGAAGCAGCAGTATGAAGCATTCATAGTCTCCACCCCTGTAATGGGTAGGGTGACAGGTCCTGATTCACACTCGCATTCGACCTTCATTGGGATACTCACTAAGCTTAACTGCCTTCAAGGGAAACGATGCGTCAGAATGCTAAATGTGTCATAAATGCTCTTTTTCCATGTTCATGTGAAAGAATCGAAATCAACCCAATCCATATGTGAAAACGCCTCTCTGTCACAGAGTTCCTTGAAAACTTCCCACCTTATTTCCCAGAAGTCTGAAGTCACAAATTGCAGCAGTGTTTGACAGGAAGCACAGAGGTAGGGGAAAGTCCAGGACCCAGAGCAAACCCAAGAGCAAATTTGAAATGAACAAGTGCATGCCCCACAAAGAGATGAAGAAGAATGTCACTTCTCTGTGCTCAACACATAAATCTACAGCCTCTTAGAAAGTACATTATCTTGTGTTGGCTGTTGCTGTCTTCATGGATTTCCTTTTATATGTATTTTCAGTTGACAAGGAGAGAGTATGGGCATGCCCGGACCACTTGACACTGCAAATGAACTCCAGATGCATGTGCCACTTTGTGCACCTAGCTTTATTCGAGTACTGGGGAATCAAACCCAGGCTGACAGGCTTTGCAAGCAAGCACCTTTAACTAACTGCTGAGCTATCTCCCCAGCCCCTATAGGTTTTTTAAAAGTCAAATATCCATTCTTGCCTACAAAGCCTAACAACCTCCTTTAGATACCCCAGTACCCACATAAAGCCAGATGCACAAAGTGGCTCATGCATCTAGCGTTCATTTGCAAAGGTTGGAGGCCATGGCACACCTATTCTATCTCTCTGCAAATAAATAAATAAAATATTTTTTCAAGTCAAGTATCTATTCTTTTTCTAATAAAATAAATTTCTCCCACAAATGAGAAAATTTTAGTTTATTAAAAACTTTTCATTGTTTGCCCACTAAATGTTGTAACTCATTATGGACAATAAAAAAATAAATAAATAAACTTTTAATTGGGAAATCATTTCAAACTTACAAAGTTGTAAGACTAAAGAATGCAGAGTGCTCATATAGCAAAATACACATTTACTCAGATGCATATTAAGGCATTGCTAATATTTTATCTTTCTGTGAGTATACAAATTTTGATATATATATTTATATGTACCCATACAAGCACAACATGTTATTTTCTAAATATTATGAGAATAACTTTCATAGTGCACACCACAAACTCCTTAAATACTTAAGTGGTATGTATTTCCTAACACTATAAGTAGGCTCCTATGTCACTGACGTGCAGTTATCGACCTCGGGAAATTTTAAATGAACACATTTTAATCTACCCCCACTTCCTGCTACTTGCTCCACAGTGTCCCTCCCCTCTCCAGTCAGTCACTCTTGAACTTGTCACATCTCCCTATTGCTTAATCTTCAGTGTTTCCACTTTTGCATGTTCACTCTAGAAGAAAACAGTCCTCCACGGCACCCTGAACCTTAGTGGTATATTCCTTATTTTCAGTTTGTCTGATATTTCCTCATGAATCAATCTGAGCTAATAAGCATTCCTGGCCATAACACTACATACCTAATGTGGTCTCAGGGATTCACATCTGGAAAGATCCATAATCTTTTGTTGGTCAATTAGTTTTGATTATTCAAGTCAAATTTCTCCATTGTATAGTTTTATTTTTCCTTTGTAACCAATCTTTAAAGAGACACTTTTCAGTCATAAAAGTAGGCTACTTCTATTAGGTACCTTCTCACTGCTGAGACAAAATATCTGATAAAAATCAGTTTCAGGAAGAAAGATTTGTTTCAGCCTCCAGCTCTGTGTCACAGACCAAGGTGGCGAGAAGGCGTGACAGCAAGAGTGGTCACATTCAGTCCACAGTGAACCAGCCTTCTTTTTATCCAGTCCAGGAACCCAGCCCATGGTAGGGTGCCACCTACAGTTAAGGAGGGTCTTTTCACCTCAACTAAATTAATTAAAATAATCCCTCACAGGTGATTACAGGCCCTTTCAAAATGAAAATCAATATAAACCATCACATTGCTACTCTTCCAAAATTGTACTAGGTTTCTGGTGATTCTCCCTTGATCCTGTTTTACCATTTTCTCCACTGGTACACAGCAGCCAGCACTCACCAATTTTCTTAAAGCAATAGACCCTCCCTTGCATAATTACTGTTGATTCTACTTTTAAATTTTATTTTATTTTTCATATTATATAGGCTCATTAATTCCTCCTTTTTTAATGCTTCGTCATTCATTATGTTCTGAATTATTTTGATGCTCAGTGGTCTTAGATTTGGACAGCTGAAACAGCTTCTAGCTGGTTCCTGAGTCTTTCACCGTGTCCCCATCACTCATCTGATGAGCATGACCTTACTTTCCGGCATATGAAGTTACCCCAGATTAACTTCTAATGCCCTGTTCAGCTCTGGAAGCAGATCATTCCCAAGAAGCCCCGAGGAATGGTCTTAGAGATTATGATAGGAATGCTAAACCTGCTCATTGCCACCAGAGAAGGATTTATTCTAGGCCCTTTCAGCAGGTAGAAAGAACATGCATGTACATACCTATTCATCTCATACACATACATGCGTACACCTACATGTATGTCTCAAACACATGCATATGCTTGCATGAATATAGATGCATATTTCAAGTGTCATAACATCCCATAGAATCTTCACAATTCTAATTCTCTCCTACAGTGTTCCTTCTTGCTTTTCCTCCAGTTTTTACTTTCATGACCCTTCTTCACAGAGAACCCCTACATCCTAACAACCCAAACATACCTGGTGATTTCTGCATTAGTCCAGCTGAAATACTTTTGGAATTGCTTTGCCCAAATATCCATAACAAAAAAACAAACCTGCAAAAAAATTAGTATTGAGGATATGTTTGCAGCGCCCCTTCATTACCAACAATATTGTTTGATTTTAAATGTTGGTAAATTCAACCGCCTATCTTAAAATGTTACCATAACTATGACCAGAGGTATGAAGTATTTTAAAAATCACACTGAAGAATTTATTGTTGATAAGGGCATATATTGTGTTTCATAAACCAACTTTTCCATCTCCTTCCAAAATGCCTATCCTTGCAAAATAAATGTGATTTCTTCCCACGCCAAGCAGTGCCATATTAACGATGTACTGACAGGAGGAAGAGAAGAAGACTGGAGCTTAAATAAACAACCATGTGATTAGAAATGAGAGTTGAGCCTTTTGTTAAAGATGTGCAGTAGAGCAATATTATTCTAAACTGATTTACCTTTTCTTTGATCTGAAGTGTTTTCTGACTCTCTGCTGTGATAGTTTGCATAGCAGTTACAAGCATCTCTAAAAGAATAGTGAGGAAATATTCTTTTCTTCCCATCTCTTTTGAAATATAAGTTTCAGATTTATAGGAACTGTAGCTTCTTTATCCTTCATTCTGACCTTTCAAACTGCTGCCTTTTCATTGAATGAATCCTGATCTTATCTTGAAAGAATTTTATTTCCTCTATTTTTTTTGTTTTTACATTTTGTCTATTTTCTTGAGTCCTGCAGCTTCATAAAATGTTTTTGAATCACAGAGCTACAGAGATGATGGGGAGGTCAGCTATGTTAATTTCAAAACGCCCCAGACTTCGGTGCGAGGTTGCCTAGCAACCCATCTCTCAGGCCTCCTTTGTGGATGAGAGAAGAGAAAGCAATTCTTCTGTATACTCTCAAGCTGAGATGGTTTTATATAGCGAAAAACCCTTCGCAAAGGGTCCAGTACAACCCCTGTTTCTCCACTCCTGCTCACTCTGTGCACTTCACACATGATGAGAGAAAGATTCTGTCCTTTGATGCCTTAGATCTGATAGAGATATAAAATGGATCTCGGCATGATATGGTCAAACAGTGGAAGTGACCTGTATCGTTCTGTTAAATTGAGATACATTAATTAAACCGCTCATCCTTCCCTCTCTCTTCCATGAAAGCCTACTTTCCCCTTAAGTTCTAAAAGCCAGTTATGGTAAATGAAACAGCAACTGCCTGCTGAGCACCAGTTACCATAGCGACGTGAGCCGGGAGTGGTGTTTTTCTCCTTGGGCACAGGATGGCTAAAATATGTTCAACCAGGGGACCCAAACAGCATGCTGACTAGGAGTCAGGCATCTGAGAAGAGCCTGTTCCATTCCCTTTTCTCCACACCAACTTGAAAACTAATGAACCCTTCTGCTATTCTCTTAAAGCTGTTACATTTTAGAACTGAACTTCAGTGGGCAGCAAAGTGCCCTACCTCAGGCATATAGAAAAGGGGACAAATATGTGTGCCAGTAAGAGCCACACCAGTTGAGAGAAAGGTCTAGGTGCCTCTGCAGACA
The DNA here is from genome assembly GCA_004024765.1 of Zapus hudsonius. Lineage (NCBI taxonomy): Eukaryota > Metazoa > Chordata > Mammalia > Rodentia > Dipodidae > Zapus > Zapus hudsonius. The sequence continues at coordinate 20,090 of PVHP010025040.1, forward strand.
TCACTGAACACAAACTGAAAGCAACAACTAGAAATCCACATTATGAAACTAATTATGCATGATTTTTAAAACCTCTTCTAAAGCTCTCTCCTTAGTTTGTAAGTAGGCAGTGCTGTCGATGCAAGAGAACATTATGTTTCATATCAGTATCAGGGGAGGCTCTTCACACACAGCACATTCTGTGCTCTTCTTCTTCCTTGCCTCAAATCATGGTGAGAAGTCATGAAGCATCTTGGGCTTTGGAATTTTCATCTTTCACCTCTTCTTAGTGGTATGACTTGAGGCCAGGTCTCTGAGCTTTGAAAGTCTCTGTTGCCATGTGGCAATCGATGTGAAGATGCTGAATCCACACTGAGGGGCTACGGTGGCCTTGGCTGAAGTGGTCACCCAGTGTGCACTGAGGGCCCTGCATTGTGCTTGATGTGCGAGCGATACTGAGACCCCAGCCAGAAGAGGTCCATCCAAGTGTGGGATCATGGTTGCAGATTATTCCCCCTTTCTCGGGCCTCAGTGTGGTGTGTCATCCTCACCCACGTTCATGCATTCTGACACGACATTCCTTAGGCCAGCTCAACGAGAAAATTCTCACTACTACCTTGGAGATGAATTGTGTTTCTCTACCGAAACTAGTGTTGCCAGCACTGCCGTCAACATAGTCACAAGGCTGGATACCTTGTCCTGCGGACAGAGTTAAATGACGAGCAACCGTCTCCTACATAGTTTCCCAAGGGGTTGCCCAACCGCCAGTGGTACAAGATGAAACTCGCATGAGTTTACAAAATGCCTTTCCTGGGCAGGCACTTCTGGCAGCTGTATACCTTCTGGTGGTTTACCCACAAACCACTGGTGTAACTCCTGGAATCCATATGCTTCTGAACATTCAGATCACTGAATTTAGCCACCTTCATTTTACAGTTAACAAATGGGCTCAGGGAAAAAATGCACTGACCCAATATGTATGCATGTATGCATGCATGTATTATGTTTGTATGTGTTACAGTTAACTTCTTGCTGTGGCAAATATCCAACCAGAAGCAGCCTGTAGAAAAAGGTTTATTTTGGCTTACAGACTTGAGAGGAAGCTCCAGGATGGCAGGGAAAATGACGGCATGAACAGAGGCTGCACATCTGATGTTAATAACAATCTGGGGAAGCTAGCTATAACACCCATAAGCCCACCCCCAACAATATACTCCCTCCAGGAGGCTCCAATTCCCAAAATTGCCACCAGCTGGGGACCTAGCATTCAGAGCACATAAGTTTAGTGGGGTCACCTGAATCAAACCACCACAGTATGTGTGTGTGTGTGTGTGTGTGTCTTTCTCTTTCTCTTTCTCTCTCTCTCTCTCTCTCTCTCTCTCTCTCTCTCTCTCTCTCTCTCTCTCTCTCTGTGTGTGTGTGTGTGTGAGAGAGAGAGAGAGAGAGAGAGAGAGAGAGAGAGAGAGAGATTATAGAGTCTGAGCTCCAAGAAGTCATATGCTGGAATGTGGTAGTATTACAGGATCGTGGAAAGGAATAGTGGGAAAAGGAGAAAGGAGGGCAGAGAGATAAGTAGATGGGGAGAATCAGCTAACACAAAGTATGTATGAAAATGCCTTAAGGAAACACATGATTTCGTAAGCTAATTTTAAAATAAGCTTTTAAAAATATAAAAAAAGAGGAGTTAAAAGAAAGCTGATTAAACTACTGAGAATATTGCCCTCTGAGGGAATTAATGTATATCTCTTCAACTCCAGAAAGTGGCCCAAAGAATAAAGTGTTATAAAGTGATCAAGACTGGCCCCATCCCTGGTCTTGACTTCCTGTCTCACAGTGTGATCTAGTCTTCCTGCATAGCATTATGTCATCCCACCATGATGGCCTCACTAGAGGCCAGATCAATGGTACTGCTCAATCTTGACTAATCTGGTGTTTTGTTATAGCAACAGAACATAGATTGATACACAAATAGCCATATCTACACAAAAAGAATAAGTTTTACAGATTCATGAATTTTCCACAATTGTGTCAAAGTAAACTCCAAGTCACCCCAAACAAGACTATTTTTATGTGATTTTTCCATAACTTGCAAGTGGACAGAAGTCAGTGTAGGATGGCTTGAATTAGATGTAACGATTCAAGGATCTCATGGAGCATACTTAGCTCTGCATTAAAGCTAAAAGAAGGGAACCAGGAACTAGAATGAGTGAAAAATCTCTATACCTTTTCTCACTCTACTTTCTCCATGTGTGAATTCATTCATCTGTTCATTGATTTATGAATTAATTTCATTCAACAAATATTCACCATAAACCTTTTCAATACCAAACACTGTGCCAGGCCAGGACCCTCTCACCTGGCAAAGCTGCCCTTCTCAGGTGTTTATACACTACACTGCTTCCGGGCTGGAAGTGAAGGACCCTTGAACTTAAGAAGTTTCCTCTGCTAGGTGGATAGATAGGGAAAAGGAGCCCCTAGGTAAGAAACCTAGGTAAATAGCTCATGATTTTTTTGTGTGTGTGCTTTTATTTTGTTTTGTTTTGTTTTTAACTGGTGTGCCCCAAGATGGCAGAGAGGGCTACTTCCTTGCTTTATGGGGTGAATTTTGCCACTGGCAGGCTCTTTTGGTGGGATTAGTCCTGTTGACCAGTCTGTACCTCCATTCTTGTTTAAAACTGACCAATCAGGACATGTGAGTGGAGTCCCTGCCACTCTGGTCAGGAGCATGTTCACCAGGTAAAATAATTCACCAAGCATCACCTGTAGCCAGATAGGTCTAAGGTGTCCCCTCGCCTGATTCTTCTGCAACTCTCCCTGAGCAGCACTAAGTTGGACCCTTTTGAGAGGGTGCACAGGCATGGCTGATCACCTATACAAAACAAATGTTAAGGAAAAATAGAAATATTCAACTTTCATTGAAAAACTATTTGTCCAGAATATTTTCCATTTTGTTTTGTTTTTGAGACAGGGTCCCTTTAGCCCAGGCTGGCCTGTGACATGGTCCTCCAGCCTCAGCCTTCTGGGCTGAAATTACAGCTGTGTGCCACCACACCTGGCTCAAAATCATAATTCAAAAGGAAATCCAGTTATTTTCTTTCTATCAGATGTCTGTCATCGACTAGGTGCCTGCTGAGAGGATCAGTAACTGGATCGTTGACTAGGCTTTCCACTTTCCAAATCAAAGAAGCAGCCATAAAGATCTGTGTTCCTGCATGTTGGCACTGCACTGACGTATAATTTCATGTGAGCTTCATATTCCCTTTTCTTTGCTGTGGTTCTTCTTATTAGAATCCAGAACCAGCTGTTTCTAAAGGCAGAAAGGGGCTTGGAGAGAATCAAAATAGCTCTATTAGTACAAGACTTCCTTAACCCACTCATGAAGGGTCTAGGATAATGCTATCATGGGTGGAGGGGGGCTCATGCACATATATGTCCTGGAGCCCTTCGAGGTGAACATTGGTCAGACAGGAATCACTCCTTTGGGAAAGTCAGTGCCTACGCAACAGAGTGAAGCAGAAGGCAGGTCCAGATGGCTGATCCCTGAGGCACAAGAGATATTTCTGTGGATAATGTCTAGGGCCCCACTTCCTGACGACTCTGTTCTAGAGTTTTACCTTTCTGTGAGAAGCATGGAGCAAGAGTAGCATGGTACATGGCTCAAGGTCCCATCCACTTACTGGCAATCACTTCTTCCCCTTCCCTAACACGTATTCAGACCCTCATCTCTTCATCTGTAGAGCCAGAGCTCTGCTGTCTCCGTTCCTGAGATTTTACTGATGTTCCCAATTCTCATATCCTGTCCTCTAGACCAAGCATTTCATTCTTTTCCTGATAATAATGTAAAAAAATTATCCAGCATTCAGTTTCTGTATAATAAACCCTGATGGCCTATTAGACCAAATGTCTAATTGACAGCAAGAATTTTTCAAAGTCTGTTGTTGCTGAAAGGCAAGAAGCTGAAATTACAACCTCTTCCAAGGCAATAAGGAAAGAGAAGAAAAACAGAACTATTAGTCCCATATTAAAATAATAGGAATGTTTATCTTCCACCACAGCATACTAAATATTATTAAAGAGTCAGTGTTCTGAATACTGAAGAAATTACTGAAAAATATTATTGAAAGCATCAGACAAGGAAAAATGATTGCAAAATTTTACTGAAAAATCAGGACAATATTACTGAAGAATCAAAAGAAATATTTCCGAGAAATCAGAGGATTAAAAAATGTGCTTGGGTCTAGTCCCTGGGTTGTACTGACCTTCCTATCACGGTCATTTCTCTCCTGCGTTCATGTCAATCCCCTGCCTATTCCAGACTCCCATCTGCCATTAGGGGAACACGACCATCTGCTGACAGTACTGATCATTCAGTCCTCCCACAGATCCAAGCTCTCAAAAATGTTTAAAACAATACAGCTGAGAAATCTTTGTTAAATTCCTCTGATGGCTCTTCTTAGAGTTCTCCATTAAGTTAGGGTTCACCTCTCAGTGTCATGAGTCAGATGCCTTGATGCCAGAATAAAAACACTGCCCTTGGGTGCCCATGTTGGCTGTTGCAAGAAATTACTGCAAAATGGGATTCCCACAATACAAATTTGTTTTCTTACACTCCAGGACATCAGAAGTCTGAAATGGGTCTCACAGAGCTACAATTGGGGTACTGCTCCCTCCAAGACTCAGGGAACTCTGCAGAAAGAATGGAAGAGCTGGGGGCCAGGGAGGAGTGCACTGGATGACTGTCTTTCAGACATGAAGCGGTCACTGCATTTATGACAGCAGCTACCCTTGCCCCCAGCCCTGCATGATGCTGAGCCCATCACCATTCTGCCGCAGACGGTGGAGACAGCTACAGAAATCACAGCACTAAATCAGATCTCTAACATGCTGGCCAAGGCTCAGGGAGCATTTGGAGACAAGGGGCAGAAAGACTCTAAAAGCCTCAGGGTGGTCGGGATTAGCCTGAGGCACCCTCATCCTGCCTCCCCCCCCTCCACACACACAATGACTGATTGAGGCCTTTGGGATCCCAAAAAGAATACCAATAAACCCACAGAGGAGGACCCTCAGTAGAATGGGGATGAAAAAGATGGGATATAAGAGTATCAACGTTTTATAAAAAGAAAATCAATCAATTGTTTTAAAATCCAAAACAATGCAAAATCCAATATTAACAAGATGTGAAAATTTAAAATAACTGAGATCACTAAGAGTGTTACAGGGAGACATAGTGGGGTCTGTCGAAAGGCAAAACTGGCCATACTCATCTTTATTTAAAGCTGGAATTTTTTTTTTAAAGCTGGTATTTTGATCATCATAGAACCTTTGCATTTTTTGGCTTTTGAAATTATTCATTAGAATATTGTCTCAACCACTGAGATTAATTTGAGCTCTCCTTAAATTTAGCAGCAGAGACCTGCTTCTTACTTGTTTTCCCCTGTCCTGGCCTCACACTACGAACAGACAGGCTGCTCCTTCCCTCCCCCAAGAGAGAAGTGATCTGAGGCCAAGGACAATTCCTGGAGAGGGTTTGGCTCTGAGTCATCCACAGCCAATACTCCTGGCATCTGCCAATTGATTTATTTATTTTTTTGACCCTGAAGAGGGAGGGTGTGTACCTCAGCACCATGAGAGGACAGGATGTCTTCCTAGAAGGACATTATTTTGTCATGTGGCTATTTTCTCATTGAGAAATCGGGAAACACTTACAGACTGGTAGAGTTCCTGAGGCCAATGGTTTCAGGTGATGGAGAATATAGTCAAAACCCAACCCAGGCCTGACCTCTTCCATTTTCTTGACAGTAAGATAGCTGAATGAAAGGTCCAGGTTATTTATTTAGACCTGAAG
>PVHP010025041.1:0-25897 GCA_004024765.1 Zapus hudsonius
ACTTTTTAGCTAGACTGGCTGGCTAGTGAGAAGCAAGGATCTGCCTATGTCCTCGTCCTCCATGATGAGATTGAGTTCATTTCCTCCTACCGTTCCCTTTCCTCCTCTTCCTTCTTCTTCTTCTTCCTCCTTCTTTTTCAACATGGTTTCTGGGGAATCAGCATAGTTTCTTATACTTTGCAAGGCAAGCATTTTACTGATAGCTATCTACCTAGCTTGTGATGATTAATTTTGACATCAATAAGGGACACCTTGGGATATGTCTATAAGGACAATTACAGAGAGACCTGTCTTGATTTTGAATGGTAGCTTTCCATGGGCTGAAGTCTTGGACTGTAGTGAAAAAAAGAAAGCCAATTTGTCACCAGCATTCCCCTCTCTCTGCTTCTTTGTCATTCCAGATGTGAGCAAGTAGTTTCTGCTCTGTCCCACCATCTTCAACCAAGCTGCTATAACTACCATGCCCTCCCTGCTGTAATTGACTGTAGACCTTCCATGAGCCCAAATAAATCCTTCCTCCTTTATGCTGCTTACACAGGTTATTTGGTCACAATGATGACAAAAGCAACTAATACATGTTAATAACCAAATCAAACATTCATTTAAAAAATAATGACAAGAAGAAAATTTTAAAAAGGTTAGCCTGTTTTTTCTAAAATGAGACTATTTTTCAAAGAGTCATTTCCAGGAAGGCCACCATTCTTAGGTAACATAAATGCTGTGCAAACAGAGTAGCCCCTGCCTGTCTTGCTGGCCTCATTACCTGTTGTCTCTTTTTGTATCCTTTCTTCCAGACTTTACTTACCACCACTGCATGGAGATGCTGAAATCTCTCATTCCTCCTCCTGCTCTGTCCTCTGTCTCATAGAAAGCACGCCAGCCACTACACTTTGCATGCATAGCTCTCATATGCTCCTCTTTCTCCAAGTGCTATTTCTCTCAAGAAGCACTTCCTCCCCACAACTGCTGAGGCTAGATGTTATCAACACATTTCTTTGAAGATAAGGAGAAAACTGCAAGAATCTGTTCAACTCACTGGGATCATAGCCTGGGCATCAAAGCCAAGACTCATACCTAATCTGTCTTCCCTGCATCACCTCTCTTTCTACTACACAGTAAGCATCTGCCTGCACTGCAATCCCCTTCTTACCAACCTCCTCTTTCCCTGGTGCTCTGGGCTTGAGGGGCCCGGGAAGAACAGTGTTGGTGAGACTTACCTGGAGTGTTGAGTAGGCGGGATCTCCTGCAATAGTAGACCACCTCCTGTTCACAGTGCTCTGAGCCATCAATCAGGGCCTCCAGCTGCTCCATACTGCCACCATAATCCAACGTCATGGAATAGGGCTTGTTGGGGCTGGTGCCATGCACACGAGTCAGCTCTGTGACGTTGTGCTGCACTGACATCCAGATCTTGTCCTCTGTCAAGATAACCACACAAAGCAGGAGGGATTTAAGAGGGAGGCAAAAGAAGGGCATGTACACAGCATGATGAGTCACTCAAAGTGCAACAGCCACCCAGAATATTCAGTTTGTGTGGAATAGAAATAGTAAATCCTGTTCCTTCTATGAAAGACCAGAAAACTTTGTTCCTTATATGGTTCTACCTAGAGCAAACTTTTCTTATATGCAGGATTTATGGAGTTTTGACTCCCTAGACATTACACTATATGTTTAATACCCATTATGTTTTTTTTTTAAATTGACAAGTCTTCCTTTATATCCATGGGAGATTGTTCTTCCTCTATATCCATGGGAAAATAAGGAGGAATGAGAGGACCAACTCAAGGATGACAAAGCACTCAAGTCTCTTATTTAAAGTGGCATAACATTTGCATATTACCGACACACAGTTTCCTGTATACTTTAAATTATATCCATGTTACTTTAAACACCAAATAAAAACAAATGCTACATACTGAGATGCTATATTATATTGTTTAGGGAATGGTGGCAAGGGAAAAAAATCTGCACATATTCAGCACAAACACAAGTGTTCTTTTCACATAGAGTTTTGAAGCTAGGTTGAGTGATACTTGGCTGTGAATACTCTGATAAAGAGCTGATTGTCCCTATCCTGAACCAAAGCCAATACTGACATGTTAAAAAATGATAAAAATATGAATGTTGAGATCAATTCAGTATACTTAAGATCACCTAGTAGGTAACTTAGCAAGATTTGAATGAAGGATTTCTCACACCAGAGCTTATAGCTCTAGCTACTGCACACACTTCCTCATAAGAGAAACATAGCACAGATAGTTTCTCAGAGAGCAGTACGTATCATGCTAAAAATAAGACCAATCAATTAAAAACATCCCTCCAAGGTAACACCATCAACAGGGTTGAGATGATGTCATATGCACTCTGTATGCATTGAAGAACATAACTGTAATTTTTAATGACCTATTCTCTACATTATCTTTGTTGTCTAAAAATATTTAAGTTTTATAATAAATGAATTCACAGAAATGTCTTCTAAATCCGAACAAAATGGCAAGACCAGAACAAGTGGAAGAGAAGAGAAATCATGTCTAACCTGCCCTAACAGATGCTGTGCTTCCTCCACTCTATATGAGAACATTTCACATGTGTGTTCTGATTTCACGCACATCACAGTCCCAGCTTCCAACAGTGTGAAAAACAAGAGGAGATGTGCTGCTCGAAGCCCACAGCCCCTTGGCTCCAGCAGGTAATGACTTAAAACACAGGGTAGGTGGTGTGATTGTACCTAGCTGGTATCTATCTATCATCTCTCTCTCTTTCTCTCTCTCTTATCTATCTATCTATCTATCTATCATCTATCTATCTATTCTTCCAATTTACATCTATAATCTACATGTCATCTATCATGTATTACCTATCTCTACCTAAGTACTTAACTATTTTCTACATTATCTCTCTGTTTGATATCTGTCATATACTGATCTATTATCTATCTTATGTCTACCACCTACCTATTACCTATCATCTATCTATCTATCATCTACTATAATTATATCATATATCATCAATCATCTATCTATCTATCTATCTATCTATCTATCTATCTATCTATCTATCTATCATCTTTCTATTATCTATCTATCATCATCATTGGCTACCAGGCTCCAAAAGTGGTTCAGACATCACTAATAATTGGCTTCACATTTCTTTCTAAGTGTGAGCAGATATTCACATCCATACATCCATTTATTTATATGATTGTTCACACATTCATTCATGTATTCACTCATTCAATCATTTTAATAAAATCATAGTCTCTCTTATGTAAGACAGAAGGAAAAGTTGTATGAGTTAAGTTTTCATCTTAAGACTGCTTATATGGCCAACTCTTGGCTGGACTATCACTCAGGAGTTAGGATGCCAGAAGCTCACTGGCACACAAAACTTCCACTGAGCTGGTGGCCTCCAAGTTCTTGCCTTATGAATTTTGAAGGAGATCCACTGACCATAGAGGGTGAAGTTTAGAAATACCTTATTATAGGGTTTCAGAAAAGGAAAATAAGGCAGATCTCCTGTATGACAGGTGAAGGTTCCTGGAAATGGGAAAGCCCACCTTGAAACTGTGGTTGGGGTCTTTTATGGGAGTTTACTGGATGTGGACTGATTTAGTCAGGCAGTCTCCACTTCAGGTGTCAAGGCACTATCAGGCTTTCAGAAAAGGAACCCATTTACATTCCTAGGAAAGGAAGAGATAAGGAAAAGCCATATGTTCAGGCACCTGGTAATCTTACTTATACCCTCCTGTCAGATTTTAGAGAAAAACAGATAAGGAAAAAAAATCTCATGTCATATGTCTAGGCAAATCTGTTCAGGTTTTGGAGAAAAAAAGATATAAGGGGGAAACCCAGACACCCTCTTACAAGCTCAAGAAGATTTTTCCTTTGGTTTATTTTCAGGGGTTCTGTTCCTCCTAAACTGTCTTAAGAAGGCCTGGCTTTAGAAACAAGCCTGCCTATGTTGGAATCTGTGCTCTGTTCCATGTCACCAGTGAAGCTTTGGAACACTATATGATGTCACAGAAATCATAGTTTATTTATTTTCTGCTTGTGTATGTGTGTTTGTCACATGCATGCATGTATGTGCTGGATGTAGGTTACCATCAAGTGCCTCCCATTATCACTCTTCACCTTATTTATTGAGGCAGTGTCTCTCACCAAAACAAGAGCTCGCCTATCCTATCCAGGTGGTCAAGCTAGGCAGCTTTCCAAGGACCTGCCTGTCTCTGCTTCCCCAGCACTAGGGTTATAGCTATGCACCACCATGTTTATGGGTTTACAGAGATCTGAACTCAGGTACTGATACTTGTTCAGCAAGCGCTTTCCCCACTGAACAATCCCCCAGCCTTGAAGTCCTTTCATTAGAAAGTCATTTCATTAATAACAATCTTTTCTTCTATCCATGAAAGTATCATAATGACTTGCTCTCATGTCTTACATGGGGCACCTAACTAGTTGTTTACACTCAGAACAGAAATGTTCAATTAAGTTAGAACTTTTCCACAGTATCCAAAAGAGTCCTGAACGTCATTTCCTGGAATTGGGGGTAGGGATCCTGTTCAAAATTACTCAGCATGCACGATGGAATGCAATGGTCTCAATAAAGAACCAGGAGTTTTAGGTAATAATATACACAACTAAACAAGGCCAGCAAGAGGAAACAGATCACACACTAATCATGACAGGATATTCTAGGACATTTTCTACCCTTGTTTGTGGTGAAATCTTCCCTTTTCAGTACCCAGGGAAATCACTTTTCTCTCCAAGATGTCTAAGTTTCCTCTCTGGTTCCTCTGGCTCTCATTTCAGAAGCTGCAAACTGTTTCCATATAGACAGACACACACACTTTGTTATTTATATTTCTCCCATTATGTCTGATCAGTATTATGATTATGATTACTGTTATTAATAGTAGCAATTATGGAAACAGTACCCTGTTCCATTTGTTGCCATGGGGACTGCTATTCAGAAAAATAACAAACAAAAGGACAATGTAAAATGTGACAGAAAATAAGTCTGATTAATAAGAGCTCATTTTGCACACATATCTGTTTCTACAAAGCCAGGGAAAAAAAATCTTGCAATTTCTCTATCATAATGATTGGAAAGGAGAATAGTTTGCAGGTGGTCAATGACCAGCTTAATTGAAATAAATCAAAGTAAGAGGTACGTACATTCCTTTGAACAGTGTGCTGACTCACTTGTATTCCTATTATAATAAAATGGGTCCAGAGTAAAGTTGCTGGGGCCACTCTGGTACAGTGATCTGTGTCGACAAAGTGAATTTTGATGAAAACAGCAAAGGCAGTTGAAATAATCTTTGAAGTACTGTTTCCTATCATTCATTTTCTGTCTGCTTATGTATGGTCTTTCAATATCTTCTGCTGCTTTGCATTGATGGTTATTTAATTTTTTAATATATTTGCACCTTGGCTCCCATTTCAAACAAAGGTATTGATGGCTAAGCTTAGACCAGTTTCCCTAGTTCAGAGACAGATGTGCTAAAGGACTCATATGGATTTTGCCATGACCAGACCAGACTTCCACTGTCTGCCACCCACCAGATTCCTGGAGGAGACATTTAGCTCCAGATGTCTGGGTTTCCAGGTCTGGCACTGGGCAGAATCTACTGTGCCTGGGTGTGAGTAGTCAAAGGAAACTGGTCTGAGCAGAGCTGTCTTTGGCAGGATCATCTCCCCGACCCCCAGCGTCAGCACCTGACTACAGCGCACAGATGCCAGGAGCTGCTCTGTAGAGAAGAGTCAAGAGGCCCTGAGAAGAGTCATTTCATTATTAAAAACACAACTAGGAACCTGTGTGTGAGTCTAAAAGGCTTAGAATTCCCTCAGGAGCTGTTATCCTTGCAGGAGTATCAGCCTCCAGCCCTGCCTACAGACCCCACGACAGATGCTGTGGCTTTTAGAGCTGGCCTCCACATTTGAGGAGTGCATCCAGTCACCACAGAAGACTGGGAACTGGACCTCGTGTATCACCACTGTTCCATCTGCCTGTGCTTAACACATTTACAATTCCCAAACAGTGCACTTGACTGTGATGGATCCTTGCACTTTGCTGGAGCCTTTACTTTTTATGTACCCTTTGGGGATGTTATTTTTCTTTTTTTTCCCTTGCTTTAAAGAAAGTGGCATGATGAAAAGCATTGGGGAAATATTTCATGGTCTGGGGGAGTAGAGTCTAGTATACTGCATCATATCTGCTCTTCCATTGTTTAATAAAAACTTGTTGACAGTCCAGGGTTTGCAGACTGTTGTTAGCAGCTCAGGCAAGTAGTGCTTTGAGAGGTATGGGCTGAATTAACACTAAGGACCCTGAGCCCATGAGTTTACAGCTAACTGGAGAGAGAAGAATAATTTTTGTTGCTTTCTCAGTGTGGCGTGTATCCGAAGCAGTATCCACAGAGGCTGGAGGGGTGAGGTCCCTAACCACCTGTTCTCTCCACTGATACTTGCTATGCTACCCTTCCTGGCATGCAGGAAGGAGAAGGGAGCCTTAAAGTTAAATCAAAGATTATTAGGAAGAGGCATGTGAAGCTGCAGGTGAGGTTCTGATTGGTGTTACAAGTGTTTATGAGACCATTAAGCAAGATTTTATTGCTAGACACTGCTCTGATTCATTCTGAAGATCAAACTAGGGAACACAAAGATCTGATTCCAGTTGTGAGCTGTGTTACTTTTGCTAGTTGAATGATGGTAGCCATGCACCTCAACCTTTCACAGTCTCTCTTTTCTCCAAATACAAATAAGAAATGTTCCCTCCCTCACACTGCATCATGTGGATTAAAGGAGATAAACTCTCAGGATTTATAATCCAGGGCCTGGGACACAGTTTAAGACTAGAGAGATGGATAGAGGGCAGTGTTGAACTCATAGAACTTCCTTAGCCTACAGACATAAAAGGTTTTCTTAGTTTTAAGAAAAGGTAGCCAAGGATGACATTCACATTTGCTTTTCTAAGATCAGAAAAGGAGATGAATTTCTCTAAGTGAAGAGTGATTAATACCTGATCTGCTTACTTGGAGGTTATGTGTTGGTTCAGGGGGAAACAAACAAAAGGGAAATTCAAAGTGGCAAATGAAATTACTCATCTTTCAGTTGACATTGACATGCCTTGAACATGTCCCAATGAAAATGGCATTTCCAGGGCTCTATAGGCTCCTGGGATGTGATCCTACTCTAAGACCACTAGGTCTCATTTATACTCCGTTACAACCTCTTTACTCACCCCATCTGCCACACTACACATGCCACAGCTGACAAGACTTTTTTGATAATAAACCTTTGCCTAACACCTAGCCCACAGTGGGTGGAGATTCATTCCTTCTGAACAGGCTCCTGGATGTTTGCTGATTTCAGTAACTGCTCTTGAAAGCAGGAATCACATCAACAATAGAAATAATGTTTAGATATGACCTTGAAATTGTTGTGCAGACAGATTGTCTTTCACAAATGGCAGTATATTGAAAAAAGTTAAGTGTCCATCAATAACTTTCTGACTGTTAAACCAACATATCAAGGTACATTGCAGCCACAGTAAATAATGCAGACATCTAAACTGGTCCAGACTGACTTCTGTTGCATATTTTCAGGTGACTGAGTGAAAGTACTGACACATAGGAAAGTGAGCTGGAGAAGGAAGGACAATGAATACACATGGGAAAACAAGCCAACCAGAATGGTCGTCTAGAGGAGGCAGGCAAGGCCGTCTAGAGGTGGGTAAGGTCGTCTAGAAGAGGTGGTAAGGATGAGTTGAAGGCAATATGCGTACAAGATGTCTCTGATCAGCCATGGTGGGTTACAGATACTTCTGACTTGATTGGACCAATAAACACTAACATTAGTAAGGTATAGTAATGAGTGTGTCTTTGAGTATGTTTCCAGAGAGATGATTAACTAAGGTGTTAATACTTGCTCTGACTGTAGCTAGTAAAATCCCATAAATAAAGAAATGACTAATCTTAAAATTGAATAATCCATAGGAAAAAATTTAAGACCATATTAAAATGACAAAATCATGACAAAACATAAAAGAATAATATTCAAGTAATTTTTGAAGACAGTAGTCTCTCTGAGGGTAAATTCTTGAAAGAATATAAGCAAACATTAAATAGATTTCAGAGAAATCTTACATTTTACTTTGTTATTGGCCCTGCTATTAAAGATGTGGTTCTGAAACTGATTTATGTATATTGTGGGATGGAACAATAGGGCAACTGCATTGATATCACTGGGGCACATCCTCACAGAGAAGAGATTTGTCTTGAATTAGCAATAATCATGGAATATCTAATGGTACTAGGCTTGACTTGCTGGTAACCTTATTGAATTCATAATTTAGATATACACACATGCACTTTCTAACTGTGCTCATCAAAAGGTCCTAGAAGGAAGGACGCACATGGAGCAGTGAGGGAGGAAGGGGACACCCACTCAGCCAGCCAGATCAGCCGAATCAACCCTGGCGATCAGTGGGGTGACATATGTCACCCATGGATTGATCCAGTATGTCCACTGAGGAGGATACCCAGTGGACTGGGGACAGGGAGGAGGGAAATGGGGATACCAACATAATATTTGCTAATACTATTTATCTAATTTTAGACAGTAAAGATATCAATTAAAAAAAACAAAAAAAAAGATATCAATTAAAATCGGTGTAAAAATACAAACTTATACTTTCAACCAAAAAAAAAAAATGGCCTAGAAACAGTGAGCAAAGCTAGTGTTTGGATTATGATTGACAACATCCTGTACAAAAAAGGAAACAGGCTTCTTTGAGAATGTATCTGGATCTGAGGCTAGAGAAGGGAAGGTTCAAGGTGCCATCTTGAAATACCTTATTGAGCAGGAAAGTGAAGAGAAGCTCCAAGGGGCATGAGCAAATGACCCAGGCACAGAATTACAGTGACACCATTAGCTACACTAGAATACAGCAGAACATCAAAAGAAGGAATGATGGTAATGGCAACAATTCTTTATAATAACTTATTATAATCTGTGGTGTCAGGAAGAGAGGTAGAAACAGGACAAGAAGAAGCTCTTCTATGAGAAAGACTGCAGAGTGACAGCTAGAACTATAGAAGGAACTGTAGAATTAGCAAAGCAATATTTAGATTGGGTGTGATGGAGAATGCCTATATTATCAGCTCTCAGAAGGCCGAGGCAGGAAGCCCAGGCAGATCCTGTCACAAGAATTAAAGAAATAAATTATTAAAGAAAAAAGAGAAAAGAAGTATTTTATCAATTTCAGTGTAATAAGAGGAGTTATGGTGATTCAAGATTGGAGTGGCATCCTAGGGAACAGGATACATTTACTATCCATAGGTGTCCACATTAGCCAGCACAGACAACTTACTAATGCTGAATCCCTTTCACAGTTCAGAGTGCTGACAGAATGCTTCAGTGAGATGATGGATCTGGGCATCCTTGGTAACAGAGAAGACTAAAATTGAGTATTTCCTGACAGGGGCACTGATAAGACAGACTTTACCCTGGAGGTTTTTTGTCAGGGAGTCTGTATAGTAGGAAAGAATAAGAAATCCACAATAATTCACGTAACAACCTTCTCATACTCTTCAAAAAGATCCATGTCATGAAAACTAATTGTGAATGTTAATTTTGATAGAATTGGATTGAGAAGTGAACAGGAGATTAATAAAGAAAGACCTGCCCAGAATATGGTCATTACCATCCTTTAGACTGAGGACACAGATGCAATGAAAGGGGGGTTAAGACAAAGCCAGATAGTCCCTCTTTTTCCCTTTTTGCTTCCTGGGTGTCATGATGCCAACAGACCTGCTCACCACATCCTCCCCACCACCATGAACTGAATCCTCTGAAGTTGTGATCCAAAATAAATATTTTTCATATTTATGATGAAAAGCCAACTAATTTAAAAAACAAGGAAAATTGCTAAGTTAGAAATTTCTATATCAAAAGAAACTAATGTGACATGAACATTAAATAAAAAGTGTGAACACTGAATCTTAAATATAAGTATAAAAAGACCAGGTGCTACAGATTGGGTATATAATGTTGTGTGGCTTTTTTTGTGGTTTACATTGATAATGTCATATAATTTTCACAACAAATTTAAACATAGGTTATTAGTAATAACAAAAGGGGATGGTGATGGCTTAGTGAATAATATGATTTTTCTGCAAACATAAGGACTTCAGTTTGGATTTCAAGCACCTGTGTAAAAGCCATGCACCTATAATCTCAGTACTTAGGAAATAGAGACAGGAGGATTCCTGGGATTATATTAAATCAGTGAGATCCAGGTTTAGCAAGATACCCTGTCTCCTTGGTAATGTGGAGAGTGTCCAGGGAACAAGCCTGATGTCATTCACTGGCCTCTGTGTACATTATCCTACATATACAAGCACACTCACACACATATGAACGCACAGCACACATGTATGCAGTAAATAATATGTTATCTACTTAGTATTATTTGTCTAAAAATGACAAAATTAGAAAATGTAAAATCTGGGATTCAATCTAAACCCACACTCTTTTTTTAAGGTTTAGAGAGACTTTATTAGATTAAGAGAAGAAAAGAGGAGAAAGTACAGGGAGCTCCTGCCACGAGTAGGAAAAGGTCCACGTGGGAGAAGAAGCCCTTTGCCTCATCGGCCAGGGCTTACCAGAACCTGGAGGTTCAGAAGTCTTCACTGGCCAGCCAAGAAGAGAGCAATTTGCCTTCTATTCATGCATAAAACTCTTGGTGGTATTTCCTATCTTCTACCCCGAAGTTGAGCTTGACCAACCACAATGCCAGAAGACCCCCCCCCCCGCCATTGTATCCCTAGGATGGTGCTTTCATTGCTCCTAGAACAGGTCAGACATAGAGAGATAAGTGGAGACTGTAAGGCAAGGACCTTCCGGTCTGTGTGTGTGTGTGTGTGTGTGTGTGTGTGTGTGTGTGTGTGTGTTTGTGTGTTTAACTTTTGGGGTCCCATTACCCTAAACTGTCTCAATCTCCTCTCTGAAGAAGTAACCCTAACAACTGTTCGGTTCATGAATTGGGGAGGAGACTGTTCTGATTTTTTAGAGCTGAGTGGGGTCATTGGGTGTGGCAGTTGGGAAACTTCTCTTCTATCTAAGGGACCCCAACAGTGTGTTGGTAGAGTGCAGGAAGACAGTTCTAGAAGAAAATGTTGGGGAGAAAGAACAAAAGCAAGGAGTTAAAGGGAAGAGGACATATAGCAAAATTAGATGTCTTTACAGTTTCCATTATTGTAGACTTCTAGGAGAGAATTCATGAGAACCCAGGCAGGTGGACTTAGATTTTCTCAGGACCATCTAAGCAAGAGCTGACTGAGATCCCCTCTCAGACCTGTTTACTGAATGGCACAGTGTTGTCTGACATGGTCTGAATCTGTTCCTGTATGTTAACACACACTCTTGAATTCAGCAGAAGTTTCTTGGCTACATGAATTGAACAAGAGGCCATAAAGTTGTGCTGATCAAAGTTACTTCATAGGAGAAGAGAAGGTGATGAAGGAAACATATCCTTGTACAGAAAAAACAGACATAAAATGAGCGGATGCAAAGTCATCAGAGCTAGCACAGGACAATGCACATGGAAATTGGCTAATGAATTGCATGTTAGTTGATTTTCTCATTTCTATGAAAAACTACCAGAGAAGAGGTAACTTAAAGGAGGAAAGGTTTATTTTGGCTCAAGTTTATTTTGATGGGTGCAATCCATAATTGTGGACAAGATATGATGGTAGGAACATTAAGCAATCAACAGTCACAGTCAGGGAGAGAGAGAGAGAGAGAGAGAGAGAGAGAGAGAGAGAGAGAGAGAGAGAGAGAGAGAGAGAGAGAGAGAGAGAGAGAGAGAGAGAGAGAGAGAGAGAGAGAGAGAGAGAGAGAGAGAGAGAGAGAGAGAATGGGAATGAGAATGGGAATGAGAATGAGAATGAGAATGAGAATGAGAATGAGAATGAGAATGATTCTGGTCAGACTAGAATCCCAAAGACCTGGCCTTCCCTTCCCATCCTTGTAACCTACTTCCTCCAGCACAATCCTACTTCCTAAAGAATCTATAGCTTCCCCAGAGAGTGCCATAATCTGGGGATTTGTGTGCCTAGGTGGGACAGTTGAGACTCAAACTATAACAGACAATACTTAGTCAACATCTCCCAAGCAGGTATTTTTTCAGAATCAGATATGGCATTTAAACCCTTGAACTGGGCACCTGTGACAAGGGTCCATGCTTGGACTTGGATGCAGTTTGTCCCATAAAGGTTCAGGTGTTAAAGGTTTGATTCTCCATCGCGAAAGTATTGAGAGTTAGGACAAGCTTTCAAGAGGTGATCAATGTAAGAGAGGTGGGTAAGTTTGAATAGATAGCAATGTCTTTCTCCCTAGGAGCAAACTCTCCCTTCCCACCACACAAAACACGGTCATCAATGATTTCCCATTTGGTTAGGGACCCAATTGTACATTTAATCACAGTGGAAACCAAATGGATAACATTTCACAAACTCTGCTTATGAAACAGTACCAAGCACCTGCAAAACAGAGCAAAGAACAGTGAGCACAAAGAAGCATCAAGTACCATTCCAAGTACTCACTCCACCCAAGTGGGCCAGAAAGATCTAAAAACCAAGTCAATATATCTTACCTAAGAAACACCAAGCCCATACTAGATGACACTCAGGAGAGATATATGGAGGAAAGTACAGACAAGGAACTAAAATAACGATTATAAATATGTATGCGGAATCAAAGAAGACATGGATAAACCATATAAATAAAATACTGAGTAAGTTCAAAGAGAACACAGAAACAGATAAAATGAGGAAGTCTATCCAGGATTTAAAAATGGCACTCAACAGAGACAGAAATCTCAAAGAAAAAAACAAACACAAATAAATCTGGTAAGCATCTTAATTGAGGTGCTCAATGCAAGTATCCTGACTGTTATGCCCTTCAAAGGGGGTAAAGCATGGGTAAGAGATTGAAATTTCCACAGAGGTGGAAATGCATGGGAAGACAGCCAGATCTGTGTTTTTCAAAGACCATTTGTTTGGGGATGAATTAGACATCTGGACAGGGAAAGATGAAGACTTGGGCATGTAACAGGGAAAGAGGATGAGAAAGTTAGGGAACATTGGATATTATATGGTGATTATTTCCGTATTCTCAGTGTCTCATATGGACACGGCTATAGCAGCCATCCTTTCCTCCCATAACATGTTTTTGGTCAGGTATTTTTTCCCAGCAACAAGAAAGCAACTTGTACAAATACCATTCTCGTCTACTATTTCACTAACATTTTCATCCACATCTGGGCCTCTCCCCACAACTTAAAAACCTGGGCATGTTACAATATCAAAAATTGGCAAAAGACAACCCCTGTGACTCCTGCCCATAGTCCTAGCATTTGGGAGGCTGAAATTGAGGCAGGAGAATTATTGCATTATGGCATCTTGGATTACAGAGTGAGTTCTAAGCTACAGAGTGAAACCTTGTTTTACAACAAATAACCAAAGTTATTTGTGGTGGTCTAGCTTCAGTAAATTTGTCAGTAATTCTAATTGCCTCCTTAACTGTTCTAGTGTATCAGATTGTTTTCCTTGTAGAGAGAGGGGTCACACTCTATGAGATGGGGCAAAAGCTTCTGGAGCAAGTGTTACGTATGATTGGGAGTGCTGAGGCCCTTTTAGGCTCTAGATGAGCTAAAAAAAAACCCAAGCCTGTAGCTTTAAATTCTTATCTATGATTAACACATAACTGATAGACATGAAGAAGGGTATATTATGAATAATTATTTTAATAGAAATTATAAATAAGAGAGTGGAAGCAGGAAAGTTGTCAAGTTGAGAGGTATATGTACCCCTTCCTCCAGCCCAGTTTGGAAGGTTACCAGGGAAATCCACTTGGAGGCTTGGATCGGGTCTTTTTATAAATTAAACATCCAATCAGAATAAACTTTGTTGCCAAGTTCAAACGTATATGAAAGACCTTGATTGGTGGGTCTTGGAAGAGAGCCCAAGCTCAGAAAGGTCCCATCAATAGAGGGGACAAGCCTGGGAAATATAACAGGGAAGAATCAGAAGTTGCTTCTTATCAACATCTTGAATCAGATTAAAGTTCTCCTTCAGTTTTTCCATTGCAGACCAGCAGTCCTTTAGGGCCTGTGTACCTAACTGGCTACCTGTAAAAAGAGTTTTCCTTGCACCTAACCTCTATCACAAGGTTGTCCTCTATGTAGATGAGACACACAGACTTCAATCTCCAGGAAGCTAACATTCCGCAGTGTCCATTTTAGAGAGGAAATTTCAGGGATTTCAATACAAACACTTACCACTAAGGCCATTTGACCTCAGATCTGTATTTTACAAGTACAAAGCTGGGCTGCAGGCACTTACTGACTGGCTGAAGTGCACAGAGAATTCAGGTTTCCTGTCCTTGCCAGCTCTATATGTTTTAGATTTTTGAAAACCTGAAAGAGCCCTCTAAGACCTCATGTATTATGCTTGCTTTTAGTTGACTTTAAAATATCAACAATTTTAAAGGTCACATAAATAAGCAGTTATTTACTGAAATGTCACAGGCCTTGCTTTAGATAACACACTTGATATGGGAGTTGGAATCACAATGGTAACAGTTGGCTAAGTTCTCTTTTGGAAACTTGGAGACCAAATTTGTATAGCTCAATCTGATTGACCCCAGATACACACATGTTTAATGGATGGCCCATTGATTTCCTCAGAGCGCTTAGACACCAAGGTGTTCTCAGCACATATTCATGAAGATTTGTGCCATTTTGTTACACACTTCACCTTCTCTTCCCTCCATTGCCTTCCACGGCTTAGCACCCTTCTTTATTTATCCTTTAAGTCTCTATAAACCTTCTCCTGCATGAGGTGGATTTGAGACTTGCTGTTTCATTTCCACACTGGAGCATTTTTTGAATAAAATATTCTCCTTTTTAAAATATGGTTTCAGTGTGTGGCATATTTACAGCACAGTGGTAAGATGGACTTGGGTCAGTGACATTAATAAGCAGAGCTGCCCCTGCTAGGTGTGGAAAAGAGCCACTGTGTGTTTTCAGAAGCTAGAGCTAAGGCTAGCCAATCCTCTTCAATTTTGTCTCTCTCCCTCCCTCTCTTAATTCATCCCTCACTTTCTTTTTCTGGATCACTTCCTTATACTTTTCATAGTGTTATCACACATGTATTCAAGAACATGGAAGATTTAAGATTTCCCAAGATTTGTTCATCATTACATTTACATATGAGAAAAACCATTGAACCACTAGAGAAGATAACTATTAATTCAACATACATACATACACCTTTGCTTTTATTGCTATACATAGCTTAAGTAAAGTAAAACAAACAAACAAAAAAACTACCATTTTCCAACTGTCTATGACCAAAACAAATACTTTCAAATACACATATCAACTATCAACTCAAGGGAGACAACCCCCAAGCTTCAGAATCACACTACCAAACTAGCCTGAAGTATAAATAATACATTTCCTTCTTCAGCTATAATTGGACAAACCATCACACAGAAAATCCAGGAGGAATTGGCTACAGTCAGAGGCAGAGAATGTCATGGGAATGAGGCCCTCTGTGTCCTTGTTACCAACATTGTTCTGGAAAGTTCAAGTGGCTTAAGCTATTTGAATGTACATGTTTTAATTTCAAAATATACTTCAGTGTAATAGGAAAAATCCTAAATGTAGACACTAAAATGTGGATCCATGATTTAAATATATATATTTGTAGAAACACACCGCTTATAGAAAATAATCACTCCACATTTCTAAGACTGTAACTGTAACTGATAATCTCTGGATTGTGGGTTAGGGTTGGTTTTAACATCTCCTTTATATTTTCCAGCCTTCCTCAAATTTTCTACAATGAACTTTTTTTTAATAATGAAAACATCACTGTCTAGAGCAAAATATATGCAATGCAGTGTCCAGCTAGATGATGACAAGGTCTCTACTGGGTCCTGAGAATTCAAATTCACTGGCAATGGCAGGATTTATTCCCTTCACCAAGTCATGGAATTCTAATATTATATCATTGTTTTCATATGAGGTAAAGAGAGAGAGAGAGAGAGAGAGAGAGAGAGAGAGAGAGAGAGAGAGAGAGAGAGAGAGAGAACATGTGTTCTGGTTTTTGTTGAGAGAATTGAAAGAGATAGTATGTCTAACTCCAATTCAGTCCCTAAATAGAACTGCTGAGTAATCGGCAGCCATTCCACCTCTCCTCCTATTATTATAGGTCATAGTTGGTCCCTCAGCAATAGGCATTTATCCCTTTTGCCTTTTTCTCTAGCCAAAATACTGACTCCACATTTTAGTAAGGCGTGACCCAGGGACAATTTGCAGCTAAACAACTTAGCACGGGGCACATGTAATTTCTGAGTGAGAATTTCTGAGGCTGGTTGGGGAATCTGTATTTTTATAGAATCAATGTGTTACTTATGTTTTGAAAATGTCAAGATCCTTTGAGAAGCCAAGTCCTTCACCAGCTGTTGAACATGATTAGTTTACAACAACCATGAAAAAGAAATGATAAACAATTTCTGATTATGGAACCGGGCTGTTGAAGAGCTGGCATACACCTATTTTAGACAGACGAACTACTATGGAATACAAGGAAACCACATATTACTCCAGGTCCTTAGCGTTTTCTGTAGAAAGTGGTTGGACATATTGCTACCTGCTCATCACCATCATCTCTTGCAGTGGTCTGATGACATTTCTGTCAGCAGCACTTATGGCCATGTTTCTGGGTTTCACTGCCTCATGGACAACAGCCCATGCCTATGTCTGTGTACATCCTCAGAGTCAAGAACAGTGCCTGGCTGAAAAAGAGCTAGGTAAGTGTGACTATCTTGCTGCAGACATCTTGGGACATGAGAGCTCAGTGAGACTTTAGAGACCCTGACTTTCCTGCTTCACTACTTGCTGCAGCTGAAATCCTGGGAGACCAGGGCTTGAAACAAACAAATAAAATGTGTATATGCTAAGTAGCAATATTCCCAATGGTAGGAGTGCTCACATAGCTAAATGTTTAAACATCAAGGATTGCCACTTTGCAGTTGTATTTAAGAGTCATTTCTAACTTGCGTAGGAATTGCCTCTTTCTGTCTCCTTCCAAGCATTTACAAAGATGCTGGATGCCATCAGGAGCTTGTCAGAAGCAAGCTAGTTCTCCCACCCTCTCTCAGAACCAGATAGGAATGGAAATGCTTATGCCCAGTTCACTGATGCACACTGGAGCTTAGAAATAATAGAGGGACCTAGGGCTCACCCAGACACAGTCCTCAGTCCTCAGAGTCAGATATTACAATACTTGGGCCAAAACAGCACAGAAGACAGGAAGGCGAGTCACCTAGTTACTGCATCAGGACTTCCCACCACTCATGCTTTGTTTCTTCTTTGATTTTCTTTTATTTCTGTCACTGACTTTTAACAGAGAAAATGTCCTACAGAAAACACTTGGACACCAATTCTTGTGTCAGTGAAAGGGAATCAGAACCATTATCCAGTTGCTGTCTCCCACGCTTCTGAAAATAACATAGTTAATTCCCCTCATTTACCAGGATACAGTTTTTTAAAGCTACCTTCAATTTTTATTAACACAAGGGTTCCCTTCTGGTGATTTCTCTTCACACTATCACAAGGCTAGAGGAAGCAGGGAACCTAGACTCTTACCTGTGAGGTTGCAGTACACTTGAAGAGGTGCCAGCGGCCCACTGCCATCAGAGTCGATGTAGAAGAACCCGGCTGTGTGGCCTTGGTGCTTGTACCCCTCACAGGACTGCTCATACATGGCTGAAAAGACACAATATGAGGAAACATTTTTGGGCTCTTCACATTTCTGTGCAGATGTTAGAATTTCTTTTTTCTCGTGTTTCTTTCCTTCCGTAGCCTCAATTTTAATCTCAGCAACTTTACAACCCAATGCTCAGGATATCATAATTATGCCCTTTGTTAATCATAACTCATTCATTCTTCAAAACTCACATCTATCCTCAAGCTTCCCCTTAATTTTTTTGGCATATGATGTGTAGTCTGCACATATGTGTGTATGACTGTTTACTGGTGTGTAGGTACATATGTGTAAGTGGATAGACATGTGTGTACACATGCATGTGGAGGCCAGAAGATAACCTCAGCTATTTTATCCAGGAATAGTGTCCACTTCATTTTAAGACAAGATCTCTTTGGCCTGAAGCTCATTAAGTTAGACTAGCTAGTGAGTTCCAGAGATCATCCTGTCTCCATCTTATACCACTGGAATCACAGGCATGCACCAACCACCACCCTTGGTATTTTCACATGGGCATTAGGGATCAGGTCTTCAGGATACCAGAGGCTAGTATGAGGGTTCTTCTCCATCTGATAATTAGGAGACTGGAGGACAGGTTTAGCAAGGTGGTCATGAAAATATATTGATAGAGAAACAGAAAAGCTCCCTGGAACATCAGGAGGGGTCCTGATCAGGTTGCCACAGACTTCTCTGAAGGGAACATGTTTTGCCTACTTTTGAATATCCTTCTCATTCTCTTCTTATGTCCTTGGACTGGTCCTCAGAAGTGCAGATCCTTGCCCATGCTACTGCTAGGCTTGCCACTGCATCCCTCACCTTGGGTGGGCCATGCAGGGGAGTTCCAGACTTGATGTATTCTTGAAGGACAGAAACCATGTGGGGAAAACAATCTCCAGGGCAGATCTGAGTATGAGATATGGGGCCCTAATGACCTCCTGCCCTCCTGGAGACCTTGTCTGGGAGCTAGCTAGAGCCCTGGCCATCCATGACCCAGGAACACATGTAGAAGATGAGATCCTATTGGCTGTCTGAAGCTTTAGTTTTCATCTTGCCAGGACATCTGCCATCCTGAAGCACCCAAGACTCTGAAATCAGTGGTCTCACTCGTGCTTGGGAAGCAAGCACTTTACCCAGTGAACTGCATCCTTAGCCTCTCCCCTTAATTTTCATATGTCTCTGGTCTTTGTGGAATTATCTATACCCCACAATACACAAAGCTAGTATTCTGAGTATACTAGTCTATCTCCTACAATGTGCTATAGAATCTCTAAGAACAATGGCCATAAGCCACTAGATATTGTATCCCAGCATGTAGCATCTACTCTGATGATATGATTATGCTTTGTTAGTAATACAATGCAAGGCCACAAACACACACACACACACACACACACACACACACACACACACACACACACATATATATATATATATATATATATATATATATATATATATATATATATATGTACATCTCCAGAACTCATCATAGCAACTGACAGAGTGGGTGCACATTTAAGTTCAGTTTATATTTGCATAACAAGTGTTTACTAAATTACTGAGGCATGAGAACAGAACTGTGGGTGAAGGCGCAGATCATGTCCCTGAGCTCACAAGACAGAGCAGCCACAAAAGTCTTTTTTGTGTGTTTACATAGGGGTAGGCATGGTTGCCTGTAATTGAGAGCTTTGACTGATCCATTTAATTTCATTAAACCCATGTGAATGAATTTAGAAGAGTATAAATAAAACATCTGCTATCTTATCCACAATGAAATAAAATGTGCAAAGCTTCAGATAAAATCCTGATGCTCAGAGCAGCAGGTGAGCAAGCATTTCTGTCACCCATACATACTCAAACACTACAGTGACTCATGACATCCTACTACTTGCATCACAATCTCCTCACCTGAGCTGACTCCAGCTCCTTGTGACTAATGCTCCATCCCTGGAACATGACTGCCATTTGTCATAGTCTAGGGTGACAGTTCATGACCAGTGAATTTAAAAGACTAAAAGAGTTGGGCTCTATAAAATAGAACAGAATCAAGGTGGCGCTTGTGCTCACGGAGGTATGTTTTTCTGCATTTGAAGAAGAGGGTAAATAATAGTGTCATGGTAGGTCCTAGATATTGAATATAAAACACAGCACCTATGTTTGCTCAAACAAAGAAAAACACACTTGGATGTGTATGACCCTCCCCATATACCTACACATTCCCATGATGGCAACCATGAGAAAGGGATCACCATTGTAACATGAAGGGTAAATAAAACCCAAGTAGTATGTGGGTGCTTGTATAATGGGTGAGAACATGAACCCTAGAAACTAACCAGTACTTTGAAGAGTGCAGCTTTACCTATGGTGGCTTTGATGAGATATTTTAGTTATGCTGGCCACCCACAAGGGACTTCTGAGACATTTCTGATAGCTTCTGATAAAAAATTCCTCTTTCCCTCTAATCTAGATTTATTGACTTACTGTAACAAATACAATATAACAAATGTATTAGGTACCATTGCCAAGATTAGATTATGAAAAGACAGGGGAGATCCTTGGGAGATCCTGCAATGTTTCCTGTGGTAGAGGACACCAGCCTACTTGGGGTAGTTTAGGGTTTGCAGAACCCTCTAAAAAAGACTCAAATGATAAATATTCTCATGCCAGTAAGGAGGAGTCTGTATCTTCCTTATGTTTTTTTTCCATAAAGGGGTCTGTCAAAATCAGCCACATGCCACTGGGATGAATCTCCAAACCAGGCATGGTTTATGGGAGGAAAGTATTTATTGAAGCTGCAGATCCAGAGGAAGTTCCATAATGGCAAAAGAGGCTGCCCCTTCACAGGTCCAAGCAGAGAGAGAAACCCACACAAGCACCACACACACAACAACAAAACAGGCAGGGGGGGGGTAGTGGCAGGAGAGATTTCCTTCCCCTTTATATAACCTTAGGGATGGGTTTTGCAACCCTTCCCCAGACTTGTTGACTCCCTGAGTCTGGAATTTCCCTCCTGTACTGCCCTTCCAGGAAGGAAGGCTTGTTTCTAGTTTTCCTGACCCTCCTTACATTCTTCCCCCTGCTGAGAGGATTGCCTTCCTATAAACAATCTCAGAGAGCCACCCAAGATTACTAAAAAATCAAGTTGATAACAAAACCTAACCATCACAGTGTCTTTGCAGGTTCCACTTTGCTAGAGGCCAGAAGTGTAAGTGGGGGGAGGATCTGATTTTTCCTTATCTCTTTCTTTCCTAGAAGGGAAAATTTATACTTCCAAGAGCTTGACTAACCAGCTCTGTTTCCATCCAGTAAATTCCCATAAAAGATCCCAATCAGAGCCACCAAGTGGGCTTTCCCATTTCCAAGAACTCCCATCTTTCCTCCCCACTGACCTTCAAGAGCTCTGCCTTTTTTCCTTCCCTTAGACTCAATGATAAAATCATTCTAAACTTCACAGTCTGTGGTCTGACTCCATAAGACAAGAACATGGAGGCCACTGACTCAGTAGAAGTTTTTTTGTGACCGTGAAAGCTCTTAACTCCTAAATTACAACCCAACCAAGAGTTTTGCAATGATTCATCACAATACATCAACTCTCCATGCATCAAATTTCTCATCTTGCTATAAGTCCACAGACATCCTACTTCAGATTGTCACAGCAAGATTGAAAGGGACAATACAAAATTATACATTATCCAATAAATAAGAACTGTTATCATTTCCCATCATGTAATTTCATGTTACCTTTTCTTTATCATTTAAAAAAATTTTCATCATGAATCTTAAATCTTGTTATTTAAAAAACAAATAAGGAGTCTTTACCTCCTTTCTGTATGGAGTTAAATCCTTTATATTCTCGGGCTATTCTTTTGCTAAAGACTACTGCAACTTTAAGGGGCAAGCATGTATTTATTCTGTCTATAGATCTATAGATGTTACATGTCTCTGTGTGTCTTAAGATCCAGGTGACTCTTGCTGCCACAGGTCACTGCGCTGAAGGAAGAGTGTCCTTCTGTTCAGGCTGCCCTGGCTTCAAGCCAGGTGCATGGGAACCCTCTTGTGAATGTGCAACTCTGATGCTATGGGTGTGGTGGTATGTTGGGCACTGCCTGTTGGTGCTGATACTGAGGGCACGGAGAACAAAGGGTTAAGGATGTATGAGTGAGGTGAAACCTCGATAATTCAGTAGGCGTTTCCCGGCTCCATCTACCCTGACTCCTAACCCCCATGGGCTAGCCACAGGAACCAGCATTTCCATCTCAGCATGACTGGCATTGGGTATCAGAAAAACTTCCTTGTACCCATCCCCACAGACCGTGGCTAGCTAGTATTTCCCACCACTCAGGCCCCCAAATGAGGTATTCTCAGGTAGTCCATACCCACCTATCCCAGTGCAGGCTGCCAACTCACCACCCCCATCAACCAATCTCCTTTTCTCTTCCCCATTCCCCATCCCCCTGACCCCCTTTTCCTATAAAATGTAAGTTCCCCCAATTGAATAAAGAACCATGTGGATATACAATACACATCTGCTCACCTCTGTGTCCCGCTGGACCCCCTGCGCCATCCCCCCAGCTCTGTGGACCCCAGCCCTGAGACAGCGGACAGCTTGCTTTGGCTCCCACCGCTTCTCTGTTTTCCCTCTGTGGAGGCCAACGGCACCCCCGGAGGAGAAAACAACAGTGGTATAAGTAGTGTTTCTCTCATCAGCCACAAATAGAAACATTAGAAAACTAATTTGCTGGGGCTGAAGAAGTGGCTCAGCAGTAAAAGGTCCTTGCTTACAAAGCCTGACACCCTGTGTTTGATTCCCCAGTAACCATGTAAATCCAGATATACAAAGTAGCACTTACATCTGGCATTTGTTTACAGTAACAAGAGAAACCTGGCATGCCCATATTCATTCTCACTCTTTCTCCTAGAAAATTAATTTAAAAAATTTAAAAAACTGATTTGCATTTATTTCATGCGACTTTAAAGGAAATGAACTTAAGTGGTCATATTAAATCTACCAAATGTTCCAGGAAGCCCAGCTTGCTTTTTTACAGAATTGTCTTGAAAATTTAGTATATAATAAACCACTCAGGCCAGTAGGAAAAACATGATTGTTCACTAGCTGATACTGAGACCATTGGAAAGTCAAATAAGTAGAGATAAAACTGGCTTACTGTACTGAACACCAGGGTCACATTATGAACGACTCATATATTTAAATATCCAAAAGTGAAATACATGCATGCATGTATTTGAGGAAAGTAGGAGTGCATTTCTTTATAAATTAGAAGTGGCAAAAAATTACCACTAATGAATCAAAGTTTAGAAGTAATATAATAAAATTTGGAGAAATATGTTAATGATAAAATGAATAAAAGTAAGCCAACAGACACATTTGTGAATAATAAAACATATCAAACTAAAACAACTGGGGAAAATACAACACATTAGTATTTCTAATATATTTTCAAAAGTAAAAATGACAACAGGGCAATAATCT
Organism: Zapus hudsonius; assembly: GCA_004024765.1. Lineage (NCBI taxonomy): Eukaryota > Metazoa > Chordata > Mammalia > Rodentia > Dipodidae > Zapus > Zapus hudsonius. The sequence goes on from PVHP010025041.1 coordinate 23,331, forward strand.
GTTGAAATTATATATATACTGAAGAGATAAGTGGATTGACAGAAAAGTAGCTTCAAGTAAATCTAAAACAAATGCAAAGATGCTTTACTTTTCTAGTGATAAAACTAGACTGAGCCAGGTGTGGTGACATAAACCTGTAATCCCAGCACTAGGAAGGTTGAGGCAGTAGCTCTTTGTGAGTTTGAAGCAAATCAGGGTTAAAAAGAAAGACCCTGTCTCAAACAAATAAACAAAGTAATACACTGAGGTGCAGTTTTTTAAATATGTTGTATTTATAATAGTCAACAATATTGACAATTTTTCCCACTGCTAGTTCTACTGGGAAGAAATACTACTGTATGTGTGCATACAGAAATCAATAGCAGGCATGTAGATGGAAGATATTTACACACATATGTGTATATATATATATGCTCACAAAACATGTATATGTGTATACACACACACACACACATATATATATATATATATATATATATATATATATATATATATATATATATATGAGGGATGCAAAATTATACAAATGCTAGCAAAACTACTTATGGATTTATATTTAACCAGAAAATCTACTTGTATTGATTGATGTAGTACAATACTTTGGCAAAAATAGCACAAGGAAGATAGGAAGGCAAGAAGAAATAAAAGAAGGAAAGGAAAGAAGAATAAAGGCAGGAAGTAAGGAGAGAAAAATGAAAGGGAAGGGAAGGAGGAAAGAAACATATATTTTAAAAGGTTTTAACTGCCATACTATTTGTATTAACAGTATTGGGGTTGGGGAGCTAGCTCAGCAGTTAAACTACTTGCTTGCAAAGCCTGCTGACCTGGGTCTCAATTCTCCATTACCCCCCCAAAAATGGAGAGGCATTTGTTTGCTGCTGCAAGAGACCTTGGTGTACACACACACACACACACACACACACACACACACACACACACACAGAGAGAGAGAGAGAGAGAGAGAGAGAGAGAGATAGGCCAGATAGATAGATAAATAGATAGATAGATAGATAGATAGATAGATAGATTGATTGATTGATTGATTGATTGATAGAGTAGAATCATCTGGAATAAAAGCAACCTGAAGAGAGTAGCTAAATAAAATATGCTGACAATCACTAGAGTTCAGCTTTGAAAACCAATAAGCTTGACTTCATAGAGAACCGTAAGGGAACATCAGAAAATCATAGTGGAGAAAAGTAGATGCAATGCACTAGTGTTTATTGAGGAAAGACTTTTTATGTATACTTACTATTTTTAAAACTGATAGTCTAAGATTTGCTCATACACTATATCTAACTATTGATAATAGAGACATTTAATAAAATATAAATAAATAAAAAGTTAAAATAAAAAGTGGTAGCATTAAAACAAAAGGTTACATGCAGAGTTACAGAAGAGGCAGGAGGGATAGGAACAGAAGCAAATATTTTATATGTCTCCTTTTGTTGGTTTTACTTTGGAACTATGTAAAAATGTTCCATAATTATATATTGATATCCTTTCTGTAGAGTTAAAAGAGACACCATCAAGGAAACTAACTTGAAGCTTGATTTAAAAGCTGAGAGAGGCAGGTGTCTACTGTGAAGAGTATGAAGGATCCTTCCTGTCAAAGATCTGCATGAGCACAGGCAGTCACAGCACGATGATGACAGGCTTGAACATATGCACGTTCTTTAAGACTAACTTCCCAGGTCCTCAGGGAATGTCCTTGATCTCCATCACAGTGCATGGTCATCCTTGAGTTTTCCCATTTCACTGCCCCTGTTGGACTATGTGAACTAAAGTGTCTAAAAAGCAGTGCTTCTACTTCGAACAGGGCTGGATGCACTGCCAGAACTGTGATCATGTAGAGACAGAATGTTGAGGTTCAGAGCCCAATTATCTTGGTGACCTCAAACCCCTTAATATTCATTTACTGTCCACCTCTGTGACTGACCTAACAACCTTGTGACTCTCAGGTGAAACCTCTTTATAATGTATAACAGACCCCTCTTCTTCCAACCCAAAAGTTAAGAATGTCATCAGATAGCATCTGAAGTCTATAGTAAAGATTTCCCTACTTTGTTATAACCTGCCTACCTGAGGTTTCAACCAGTGTATTTGAAAAGTGTCTTGGATTATGAATTTCTTTTGTTCTATAACTGTAAAATCTTCATGAAATTGTTAACACCTGGGAACATGGAATGTGGGGTAACCTGCGCTTGTGTACCTGGGTAACAGTCGCCCATATTTGGCTCTAGTGTAACCTCTTATCTGCTTTGAGGTAAGAGCTGTGTGTTTTGCACTGAGGACAAGACCTAAAAGAGTGAAAAGATTTTTCTCTACATTTCAAATGTATTTTACACAATTAATGAATGTGAGTGGGAGCCTCCATTGTTACTGAACTGAACCAAGGGATCCTATGTAATTTTCCTTGCTCTCTGCAATACCTAATAGAGCTCATGCCAAAAAGACTTTCAGCAACTATAGAGGAAGTGACCTTATGTGTCTTCTGCAAATTCTCAATGAGTCCTAGAAGTCACCTCTAGAAGAATCTTCATGGTTTCTGCTGGGAAGGGCATGGG
>PVHP010025042.1:0-25889 GCA_004024765.1 Zapus hudsonius
ATAAGATCATGTCATCTGCAAAGAGGGATAGTTTGACTTCTTCCTTTCTGATTTGTATCCCTTTTATGCTGTTCTCCTGTTTTACCGCTTGGGCTAGAACTTCAAGCACTGTGTTAAAGAGCAGTGGTAAAAGTGGACACCCCTGTCTTGTTCCTGTTTTAAGTGGGAACTCCTTGAGTCTTTCTCAATTGAGGATGATTTGTGCTTTAGGAGATCTGTATATTGCTTTTATCATGTTGAGGTCTAGGCCATCTATGCCTATTATTTCCATGGTTTTAAACATGAAGTGTTGTTGAATTTTGTCAAAAGCCTTCTCAGCATCAATTGAGATGACCATGTGGTTTTTGCTGGTGAGTTTGTTAATGAGGTGAATTATATTTATCGACTTGCATATGTTGAACCATCCCTGCATTCCTGGGATGAAGCCAACTTGGTCAGGGTGAATTATAGTCATGATGTGGGTTTGTATTCAGTTTGCTAAGACTTTGTTTAGGATTTTTGCATCCAAGTTTATCAGGGATATGGGTCTGTAGTTTCCTTTTCTTATAACATACTTGCCTGCTTTGGGAATTAGGGCGATGGTAGCTTCATAAAAAGAGTTTGGGAGACTACTCTCTTTTTCCATGCCCCTGACAAGCTTCAAAAAGAGAGGTTCCAATTCTATGATCAAGGTTTGGTAGAATTCGGCTGAGAAACCGTCTGGACCTGGGCTTTTCCGTTTGGGGAGGTTCTTGATTACTGATTCAATCTCTATGATTGTTATTGGATTGTTTAGGATATTTATCTGGTCTGGTCTGAGCTTTGGGAGTTGGTAGCTGTCCAGGAATTTATCCATTTCTTCCAGGTTATCTAATTTTGTGGAGTAGAGGTTTTGGAAGTATGACTTTATGATACTTCCAATATTTTTGGTATCTGTTGTTATCTCACGGTTGCCATTTTTTATTTTGTTAATTTGGTCCTTCGCTGATTTTCATTTAATTAAGTTGGCCAGGGGTTTGTCAATCTTATTGACTTTTTCAAAGAACCAACTCTTTAATTTGTCTATTTTTAAAATTGTTTTCTTTGTTTCCAAGTCACTAATCTCAGCTATGATCTTTATTATTTCCTTGCTTCTCAAGCTCCTAGGGTTGGATTTTTTCATCTGTTTCTAACGAACTTAGGTGGTAGGATAGCTGGTTGATTTGAGACTTCTCTGTCTTTGTTATGAAGGCATTTAGTGCAATGAATTTCCCCCTTACGGCTTCCTTCATTGTGTCCCACAAGTTCTAAAAGGGTGTCCTCATTTTCATTTGCTTCTAGGAAATACTGGATTTCCAGTCTGATTTCTTTTTTGACTCATTCATTTTTCAGGAGCAAGTTGTTCAGTCGCCAGTATCTGCTGAAATTTTTGGATCCTCTCCCCTTGTTAAATTCTAGCTTTACTGCGTTGTGGTCTGATATGATGTAGGGGATTAAATTGAGCTTTCTGAATTTGTTGAGGGATGATTTATGGCCCAGTACATGGTCCATTTTGGATAAGGTTCCATGTGATGCTGAGAAGAATGTGTAATCTGTGTACTTGGGATGGAATGTTTTGTAAATGTCTTTTATCCCTAGTTTGTCTGTGGTACTATTTAGCAACTTTATTTCCCTGGTTTTCTTTTGTTTGGACCATCTGTCTAGTGTTGACAGTGGAGTGTTAGAGTCTCCTACTATGATGGTGTTGGTATCTATATCTGCTTTATTTTTGAGTAATTTATGCTTAATGAACTGAGGGGCCCTTTCATTTGGTGCATACATATTTACTATAGTGATGTCTTCCTGTTGTATCTTTCCCTTTACGAGTAGGACGTGACTATCATCGTCCTTTTTTATTGCTGTTGGTTTAAAGTCTATTTTGTCAGATATTAGAGTATATACACCCGCTTTTTTATTATTCCCATATGCCTGGAAAATTGTTTTCCACCCTTTTATTCTCAGTAGGTTGCTGTCTTTAGTGATAAGGTGTGTTTCTTGAAGGCAATAGATGGAAGGTTCCATTTTCCTGATACAACGTGTGATCCTGTGTCTTTTTATAGGAGAGTTGTGTCCATTTACATTCAAAGTTATAACTTTGAGGTTTGCTTTAAACCCTGCCATGTTGGAGAGAATATGGAGTTTGGAATCTGAGCTGTTGTTGTTATCTCTTTGGTGTTACCTTGCTTGTTCTCTGTTCCTTTCCTGAGGTCAGATATTTGTCTCATCTACATGTGATATCGCATGAAGTATCTCCTGAAGGTTTGCCTTTGTGATCAAGTAATTGTAAAGCAAGTTAATTTCATGGAATACTTTCATTTCTCCATCTATTATGATGGATAACTTTGCTGGGTACAGTAGTCTAGGTTGGAATCCATACTTTTTTAGGCCTAGGATCGCTTTGTTCCAAGCTCTCCTGGCTTTTAAAGTTTCTCTGGAGACGTCTGAGGTGATTCTGATGGGTTTTCCTTTATTCGTGAGTTTCCTTTCTCTTGTTGCTCTAAGGACTCTCTCTTTATCCTCAGTACTTGGCATTGTAACTAAGATATGTCTTGGGGTGTTTCTCTTTTGGTCCAATATGTTTGCGGTCCTTCATGTCTCTTTTAGATGTACAAGACTATCTCTTGCCAAGTATGGAAAGTTTTCTTGAATAATTCTGTTGAAAATATTTTCTATGCCCCTAACTTGGTTTCCTTCTCCTTCTGGGTTCCCCATGATCCTGAGATTAGGTCATTTTATGGTATCCCACATTTCCCTTGAGTCTTGTTCACTTGCTCTTTTGAATTTTGTCAAGTTTCTGATTTCCCTTAAATTCTCCTCTGTTTTGTCTTCCATGTCTGAAGTTCTGTTTTCCCAGTTGTTAATCCTGTTATTAAGAGATTCTAGGGATGTTCTTATTATTTCAAGATGGTTTTTGTTTTCTGCAAATTCATTTTTGGTTGCTTCTATCATCCTGTTGAGATGTGTTTTCATTTCAAGGTTTGATTTAATTACTTCTTCCTGACAGTCATTTTTATATTTGCAGATGTCTTCAGTTAATTTGGAAACCTGGTTTTTGATAACTTCAGTTTGCAGTTTTGTCTTTAGTTCTGATATGTCTCTTCTAAAGTCCATTAGGTTCTTCTCAATTATATTAAGCCTTGTGGCAAAGCTACTGAGCTGACTGAACTTTTTCAATATGTTGGTCCATCTTTTCTTGCATGACTGACATTAAGATCTCCTCAAGATCTGGTCCAGTATGAACAGGGTTTAGTGTCTTGTCTTCCTGGGCCTGCATCTGCTCACTCTGTTTAGTGGCATCATTTTTGCCATTTGGTGTGGTTTCCTCAGCTGGTGATATATTCTTGCATGAGGTTTGCCCATTTCGATTCCAGTTGAGGTGATTGGTGAGATGCCTTTTATCTGATTTCACTTTGCTTGTGTGTTCTGGGAGTACACTGGACTCCACAGGTAGGGTTGGCCACTCACTTGTATAATCTGTGAGTGGGTGTGCTCTTAGATCACTGGCTCGACTTTGATGGTGATACTGGTGTTACCGTGTTAAAGGAGGGTGTGGGGCTGTGGGGACTAAGTAGGCAGAGGATGGGGTGCCAGGTCCAATGCAGCCTGCTAGGGGGTTGTGGGACACCTTGGAGACAAGGTAAGATGGGGAAGGGGGTCAACTCCCTATCACTTGCCTCCCTGTTCCCAACCCACTGGGGGCCCTCCTCAGTGGGTATACTGGATTAGTCAATGGGTTAGGAGGTTATTAATACTACAGAATATAGCCAGGCTTTCCCCTTTTGTGTGATGTTGCTGAGGAGGGCAATCTGTTTGGATATTCTCCCCCACCATGGCTTTTACAATCTCTCCGACCCCTTTTCCGCTCAGTTCCCTGAGACATGGTGGGTGAGTTTTAAGTCAGCTTTATTGTTGAGATCTATTCAACCCATTTTATCAGGAAGATCTTGCATCATCTATGTGACCTAGTATAACTAAAAAACTAGTATAACAAAAATAAATGAATAGAAGCCAACCATTATGTTTCTAAATGAAAATCTGCTTGGTAACTAACATGGAAATCAGAACAATGTGTTTTGTATATTATAACTGTTGCTTTTGTAGTCAGCACTACAATTTTACTTGAGAAAGGATTTGAAACATTCATGAATATTTTTAGAGCTTGTAAGCAACTCAATATTTTCATACTGTGGAGAGTGGAAATGTTAAAGCCTACATTTGTAACTTCATTTTAGAACCTGTCAACTTTCCCCCAAGACATTTTAGGATTACTGACAAATCCCTATGGAAGCAATTTCTATTACTGTGACATTAAAATATTCTGCTGCCTGAGAACCCCATTACAAAGCTAGCAATGAAGATTGGGGAAGAGGATCAGCATATTTTTATAATAAACTATTATTTTAGGTTTTTCTTTATAATTTTTATTCTAAAATCCTTAAACAGATTGTTAATCCCTAGCTATAAATGTAGTATTAAGGACAAATGTAATATAAAACTATAAAAAAAAAATTCCTGGATTTAAACAACTCAAAACTGAACTTTACATAATTGTAACTTTTTCTACCACTATCTCTAGTTGATTGTATTATATGATAACATCATGTTTTAGAAAACTCAGTTACTTCATAATTTTTTTTTCACCTAGCAATATGCTATCATCTTTTTCAACATGACATATGATGCTCTTTTAAAATATATTTATAGCTATATAGTTGGTTTACATTTATGGACCTAACTCAAATCCATGGCCTAACTAAAGATGCATAATGCTTTATTGTGATTATTTAACTTACATGCTATAATTTAATCCCTTGGGGGTGATTTGTGCTTTTGCTATTTGAATCCAACATATTTTTCTGAAATATTATTTTTACTTAATCTGAGACCCTGCTTTACATTGCATAAAGGATATTTCCAGCAAATATATTGTAATTTCAAAGATCTTCCTATACCTGAATTTGTCATACTTCCAGAAACAGTACTAGATGGGTTAGAAAACTTGTTCATCTTGGGATATTAAAGACGACTTTCAGGCAAGGAAATTCCTTTAGCATTCAGCCTTCAGGTCCCCTCCTTACAAAACTGTTAACATTCTTACTACTGTCTCATTGCTGATCAAGTGGCTCACTTGTCCTTGTATTTTATCCAACCACAATGTAATAAACATTAAAATTAACAAGAAAATCTATAGAAAACACACAAACTCCTGGAATTAAACAACATACTATGGGATAATGGATGGGTCAAAAAAGAAATCAAGAAGGAATGAAAAAAAAAATTTAAAGTTCCTAAAATGAAAATTGAATGAAATGAAATTTTTTGAGTGAAATAAATTGAATGAAAATGAAAACACAACATCCCAAAACCTACAGGACAAAATGAAGGCAGTCCTAAAAGGAAATTTATGAGTCTATATTCATACATTATAAAATAAAGATATCTCAGACTTATACTCATTATTGCCCGTCAAGTCCTTGAAAAAAACAAGAATAAACCAGAACCAAAAGTACTGGACAAAAATAAATTAGAATGATCAGGGCCGAAATCAATGAAATAGGAAAGACCAAAATAAAAAGAATTGATTAAATCAAGAGTGGGCTTTGAAAACATAAATAAAATAGACAAATTTTTAGCTAAATTAATAAGATTAAAGATTAAAATGAGATACTATAAGCAGATATCAGTGAAATTGAATCATAAAGAATTTTTCAAAACCAAACATTTCAGTAAATTAGAAAATCTGAAAATAATTTCCTCAAATAATATGACCTAACAAAGTTAACCAAGATGAGATAAATAATTGAAATAGCTATATAACATGTGATGTGATTGAGGCTGTAATTAAAAGTATACCAGCCTAAAAATATAAGCAGGTCTACTTGATTTTACTGCACAATTTTTTCAAACCTTTAAAAAGAACTGAAATCACAGTAATCAATAAAATTACAAAATAGGTCAAACTCCTTAATGCCTTCTATGAAACCAGTATTAAAATAGTATCCAAGTCAGATAAATACAAAACAAAAAGAGAAATGAGAGATTAATATAGCTGATGAATATTATTACAAAAAGTGTCAATAAAATACTTACAAATGTAATTGAAGAATATATTTAAACGTTCATTCACCTAAATCAAGTGAGCTTTATTCCAGAAATGCAAGGATGGTTCAACATATGTAAATCAATACAATATATCACATAAATAAACTATAGAAATCACATGATCATTTCAATAGTTACAGAAAAGGCTTTTGACTAAATGAAACACTGTTTTATGATAAAATTATTGGGGAGACTAGGGACACAGGGAACATACCTCAATATTAGAAAACTATAGCCAGCATCTATAAAGTGGATAAAATGCATAAAGCATCATTCCACTTCCATTTACTATAGTGACTGAAGTGTTAGTTAGAGTGATAAGAAAAAAGAAAGAAATGAGAGGGTTAAAAATTGAAAAGGGAGAAGTTAAACTATCCTTATTTTGAATGATATCATTCTATACACAAGAAACCCTAAAGACTCCATCAGAAAACTCCTGGACTGATAAACACTTTCAGAAAAGTGCCAGGACACAAAATTGACACTCAGGAATCAGAAGCCTTAAGCCTTTCATCTACCAATTACAAGCATACTGAGAAAGAAGCTATGGAAATAGTTCCAGTCACAATATCCATACACAAATGAATGAATGAATTAATGAATGAATAAATATATAAATAAATAAATGTGTTAGGAAATTCCCAGCCAAGATATCAAAAATCCTAAAGAATGAAGAAAAACTCAACACTTTACAACACTGAATAAATAAAAGAAGAAACAAGAAATGGAAAGATTTTCTGTGTACAGAGATTTGAAGATAGCCATTTTAACAAAAGCAATATATAGGCAATACCAATAAAAATTCCAGTAGAATTCTCACAGAAATAGAAAAAAAACTTAAATTTCATACAAAAGCAAAAATGTCACAAATAGAGAAAACTAGCCTCAATAAAAAGAATACTACTGGACTTATCACCTTAAATGATTTCAAATTATATCACAAACTTATGGTAATAAAACAATATACTAAAAGCACAAAAGAGACATATTGATTTATTGTATATAGAAGGTCCAAATATAAGTTGACACAATTACAGTGTACATAATTTTTGACAAAGAGGTCAAAAACACTAATTGGAGAAAAGATAGTGTTTTCAACAAATGATTCTGTTAAGCATGGTGTCACAGTCAGCCACATGTCGCTGGGATGAGTCTTCAAACTAGCCAGAATTTGGGGGAGGAAAGTATTTATTGAAACTACAGATTGAGGGGAAGTTCTGTAATAGTGAAAGAGGATGGCCCTCTTTCACAGGTCCAAGCAGAGAGAGAAACCCATCACCAATACCACACACAGAAAAGCAATCAGGCAGGAGAGCAAGGAAAGAATTTCTTCCCCTTTATATAGCCTTAGGGTGGTGTGTTACAATCCTTCCCCAGACTTAATGGTTTCCTGAGTCTCTGGAATTTCCTTCCTGCACTGCCCATACAGGAAAGGAAGTCTTTGAGCTTCTTTAAGTCCTGTCCCCTACTGAGATGCTGTCTTCCTGTAAACATACTCAGAGATCCACTCAAAATAATTAAAAAGATCAAGTTGACAACAAAACCTATCCATCACAGATGTATGTGATGTAGCAGAATATATCTTAACCCTTATCTTCCACCCTGCCTAAGAATCAACTCCAAAAGGAACAAGAACCTTATGTAAACCCAGAAATCATAAAATGACTAAATGCATAGGGAAGGAACTTTTGAATAGGAACTAAGGGATCCAACCAACAAATAAGATCTCAAGAGGTAACATACAGAATGGACAAAAGTTTTCACAAGCTATCAATGTGAGAGAAGACTAGTATCTAGAATATACAAAGTAATAAAAACAAAATGAAACAATCAAAAAGCAAACAACCCATTCCAAACATGAGCTATGGAAATGAACAAAGATTTCTCAAAGCAGAAATACAATGGCCAATAATTATTTACAAACAAGTTCAAAATTTTAGCCATCAGGGAAATATAGATTAAAAGTACTTTAAGGGCTGAAGAGGTAGCTTAGTGGTTAAGGCATTTGTCTGAAATTCAGAAGGACTTGAGTTTGATTCCACAGTGCCCATATAAAGCCAGATGTACAAAAGGGCACATGCATCTAGAGTTTGTTTGCAGTGGCTGGAGGCCCTAGAGTGCCCATTTTCTCTTTGCTATCTGACCCACTCTCTCTCAAATAAATAAACAAAATTTTTTAAAAAGTACTTTGATATTCCATATAACTCCAGTCAGAATGGTTATTATTAAAATTTCAAATGAAAATAAATGCTGGCTAGATTGTGGGGAAAGAGGAACCATTAGTCACTGTTGCTGGGAGTACAATCTGGTATAGCCATTATGGAAATCTATGTGAAAGTTTCTTAAGAAAGCTAAAAATAGACCTACCAGTGACTCAACTATCCAACTCATGGGCATATATGCCAAAGACTCTACATATTACTATAGATACATTTTGTCATGTTTATTGTTTATTTACAATAGCTAAAAAATTGAATCAACTTAGTTACTCATCAACTGATGAAAGGATATTGAAGATGTGGTGCATACACACACATTCAGCTGTGAATAAAAATGTAATTATGAAATTCACAGGAAAATGGATGAATCTGATAATGTTATGCTATGTGATGCAACCCAGGATCAGAAAGACAAATTAAACATGTTCTCTCTCACATATGGATACCAGCTTCAAAGTATTATAACTGTATATCAATTAGAATAAGAGTTATTAGACTCCAAGAGGCTAGATAATATCCATAGGAAGGTGAGTGAATAGGGCTTAAGGTAGGGGGGGCAGTGCATAAGCACTGGGGATAGAAAAGATTAAAATTCATCAGATGAGGTTAATGTAGGAGTGGAAGGACTGGGTGAGTTTTAACGAAAACTAAAGTTGTTACAAAAAAAGCCATAGTGAAACCCACTTATTTATTAAGGAATTTATAATATCATTAAGAAAAATAGTTCTAATTTGGGAAGAAGTTTCCTATGGGGCATAGTAATGCAGCTCTCAGAAGCCATAGGTTGCTAAAGGCAAACTCTAATGCCAGATATGGCATACCTCTCCCTGCTGGCTAGTCAGAGTGCCTAGAAGGGAATATGTAGGCTGTGATGGGTGAAAAGTCATCAAATAGTATGCCTAATTGTGAATCCACTTCACATGCTATACCACCAACTAGCCAGACAATTGTGTCCACTGGTGCAATAGTTGTATGAGTGTTATGGGAATAACCACCTGCTCTCTGATTGGAAACCACTTCCATGAGAGGGTTTTCATGCCTGGTATAGAAAATCTAATCAAAATACACACACATACACACACACACACACACACACACACACACACACACATATAATCGGAAGCTCATAGATCCTTTTGGGAAAACAAGTACATTATTTGACTAAATGAATATATTGTGCCAATTTAATTGCTCTCTAAATATTTGTATTAAGTTTATGCCCATAGATTTTTACTGCTGCTCTCACCTTGGATTAGACAAGCTTCTTAAACAGATGGCAGTGCTTACTGGGGAGATTCAAATGTCATATCAAAATTCTGAGAATAAGTTGATGGTTAAATGCCAAAAACTAAATTAGTTATATTTATCATGCTTTCCAAGGCTAAAGGAATATTGTAGAAGAGGGGTCAGAAAGAATCTAAGAGACAAAGACGGGCAAGGAGTACTCTGCTGCACCATCTTCTGTGCAGAAACTACCATTACTTCATGAACTCTCATAAGCTGTCATTACCTACACAAGATTGGCACAATATTAAGCTTTTCAACATTATTATATAGATGAAGGAAAAGGAGCAAAATAAGCCATAAAAATAGAAGTTGGTCTAGTTGTAAAGAAGATGGAGTTCAGTGGAAGGGGGAACAAAAGGATTTTATTGGAGGAGGGTTATAATCAAATTACAATTAAAATGTAAAAAAATCATCTAAACCTTAAAAATCATCTCTATTCAAAGCATATATTTAAGAACCTGACTAAAACGAGCAAAAAAAATTAAGGAAAATACCCAATTGTAAAAATAAAAGAAAATGTATCTGTCAGAAAACATTAACCAAAAAGTGAATTTACATGATTCTAGGCACTGTTTTATTTATATGGACTCATGCAATCTTCATAACAATGTTGTGGTGAAACTTCTACTACTGCTATTTCAATTACAGATAATAAGATTTAAGTACATGGAGATGAAATCACCTTAAGGCCTGAAGCTCATTAACATTACAGCTAGGAGAGTGTTTTACATGGCTACACTATCCTTTCTTCAATCTGAGAAGAAATCACCAAAACATTTGTTCAGAGGTGTAGTTCAGTCATTCCACAATTTTAATATTATTTTAAAAATATTTATGTATTTTATTTATTTATGAGAGAAAAAGATAAGATGGAGAGACAGACAGACACACACACGCATGCACACACACACACAGAGAGAGAGAGAGAGAGAGAGAGAGAGAGAGAGAGAGAAAGAGAGAAAAGAATGGCACACCAAGGCCTCTAGCTACTGCAAATAAACTTCAGATACATGCACCACCTTGTATATCTGGCTTTACGTGAGCACTGGGGAATCAAACTAGGGTTCCTAGCCTTTGGAGGTAAGTACTTTAATCAATGAGCAATATCTCCAGTTCACACAATTTTAAGTTTTAACAGATTTTTTTTACTGACCACAGATCTCATTTTCCAGACCATTTTCTTTATTCTGTTACTTACTTACAGAGATAAGAGAGAGACAGAGAAATAGAGAGAAAGATAAGACACACACACACACACACACACACACACACACACACAGAGAGAGAGAGAGAGAGAAACATTCATGGTCCCCTAGCCATTTCAAATGAGCTCCAGATGTGTACACTGCTTTGTATTCCTGGCTTTACCTGGGTCCTGAGGGAAACAAACCCATGGTGTTAGGCTATGCAGACAATTGCCTTAACCATTGAGCAATCTTTCCAAGCATATCAAGATTATTCTAATTTATAAGGTCATGCAGCAGAAAATGATCAACCTTCCTCACATGATACCTATTTCTTTCATTTTGTTGGAATTTATAAAGGGTTATTTTTAACTGGCACAATATCTACCGACATGTATACTGAAAAATGAGATTTATTGATACATGCATTCTTTAATCAAAAATGAAATCAGGATGATGAGCATATCCATCATTTCAATTAAGTATCATTTCTTTGTGTTGGGGATTTTAAAAGTCATTGGTATCTATTTTGAAATACAAATTATTATTTATTATGGTCAACATACCATACTGTAGAACACCACAAGTTATTCCTTCTAAATCTCTCTACTTGTTGACGGATATCTATATCCTCATTCTCAGTTAACCTCTATCTTACTCTTATCACGTTGAGATACACATGTTTCAATCCCACATATATGTAAGGTCATGTGGTCCTTGTCTTTTAGTGTCTGAATTATTTCACTTAACATAACTCTGACTTATAAAGATTAAATTAGTTACCTTTGGAAAGGTACCCATTCTGCTATAAAATACCTCAACATCTGTCATTCTGCTTTTCTAAAAAAAAACTCTGGGAAGATTATGCATCATTCAAAAAGGACTATTAATACCAATTATGTTTCAACAAACAGCATTAGTTGTTTTAGTGTTGACATATTGACAAATGATTTGATATGTGGAAAAGAAAAAAATATCAAAGACAACCAGATAACTATCTTTCAGCTACTCATAGGAGAAAAATAATATTAATATAATTTAAATTTCCAAAGATGATTAACAAACAAATTGGTGAGAAATAGCCAAGAACAGCAGCTTAGTCATAAGTTAGTGGTAGCTTCTGACAATAAAACAAGATATTCCAATTAAGAATACCATATATCCCTAAATAAAGCATTGATTTTAATTATGTAGAATTAGAAACATAATTCCGATAATTTACTCCTCTTACTGCTTTTGTTTGCAAGGTGATATTCTCACCCTAACAGGGAGATACTTTGCAGAGATTTTACAGGCTAGGAAATCACTAACAAATGATTATACTTAGTATGGCTTCTAAACATGTTTTATATTATCATTAAACAAATTAATGACAGAAATGACAGATGTTAATGGATTTATGATGTACACATTATAAAATGTAATCAGATGATAAAATAATTTAACATTCATTTGTACACATATACAAATTTATGTATTTCTATGAAAATTATTTAATTGTAATATGGACTTTTTAATTCAATGAAATAGTGGATTCAAGGTAACACTGGGGCTGGAGAGGTGGCTCAGTTAAAGGCACTTGTTTTCATAGTCTAAGGTCCCAGGTTCAATTCCCCAATACCATAAAAAGCCAGATGTTCAAAGTGATATATGCATCTGGAATTAGTTTGCAGTGGCAAGAGGCCCTACTGTACCCATTCTCTCTCCCTTTCTTCTTCTCCCTCTCAAATAAATAAATATTCCAAAAAGTAACACACTAATGCTCCTTTCAGTGCTCAGAGGAAGCTTGAAATTCATTGTTTAGATTTGTGTTGGAACCTTGCTGAATGCTATTAAAGGAACTTGATCTCTCTAATTATTAAAACTTATTTGAAACCCACATATTTCTAGATTTTTCATTTATTGAAATAATTTCAAAGAACATTTTATCTTTTAAGAATATATATTTTCAAATGATGTAATAAAAAGCTTAATTGAATATAGAAGTTATTAAATTACTGTGTGATCAACAAATGAATGATTCAAATTCTCCAGAGATAACCCCAGACATAAAGATTTATGAATTCTTTGAACAGGAGTTTCCTCTCAGATGAGTTTATCCTGTCCCATATGGACTACTTAGAAGCAAATGCCACTTTTTTGAATGGGTGACTTCATCTTTACATTACAAAACCAATTGTCTTAATGTTTTTATCTTTTTAAATATTTTTATTTATTTGCAAGGAGAGAAAGAGAGAGAGAATCTTCTCATGTGGGCATGGAGTAAGTAAATTATCTTTTCTTTTTCTTTTTATTTCTGTGACTCGGTTTTACAATATTAACATTTCTCCCTCCCATTTAGAGTTATAACTGCTTTTCTTTTTTATTTCCAGGCATTAGGATAACCACTACATCTTTCTCTCAAAGAATCAATAAGGTCTATTTTTCTACCGGCAAGTTTAATAGTATTAAGGAGCTGATGAAACTTAAAAAAAATAATTCATTTGAGAGGGAGAGGGATAGAAAAACATGACGGAGAAGAAAGGGGGAGAGAGAATGGGCATACCAGGGCATTTTGCTACTTCAAAAAACTACAAATGCACACCCCACTTTGTGCATCTGGCCTTATGTTGGTACTGGTGACTTGAACTGGGGTCGTCAGGTTTTGCAAGAGACCACCTATAACCACTGATCAACCTACCCAGCCAACTAATTAAACAGTTGTTGCATGATGAAATGCTTATTTTTTTCTCTGTACAACACTTTTATATTTAGATTTTACATAGGTACTGGGGAATTGAACACAGGCCACTTAGCTTTGCTGGAAAGTGCCCTAACTACTGTGCAATCTCACCAGCCCTATTTGGCTTATTTTCTTGAAAGAGAAAACAATTTTTCTGTTAAGGTTATATAAAAACCAAGGTTTCTATTTATTTAAACACAATATACAAGTCACATTTAAACATAGTAGTTTTGGTTCAAGGAAGACTCTAAGATAAACAAAAATAGAATACATACAGAAAAAAAAATAAAGAAGTCAGTTGTCTCATGTTTGTTAATAAATCCAGCTGGAATTTAAACGTATGATGATGTAATATAGGATTTATTCAAGATGAGTAGATTAATTAAAAGCCATGGTGTAAGGCAAGTGAAATGATGTGTTAATATGATCAGAATATATTATACACTTGCAATAAATTCTCAAAAATAAAATAAAACAAGAAAAGTAGGCTTTATTCTTTTTGATTGTTTGAAATATAGCACAATAATTCATAAAGATCTTTTGATGAAAAATTACTCAAAATATTAACTAGAATTTGATGTAGTTAAAATACTGTTGCACTCAGCTGTCTAGTTGCTGCACAGAAAGAGCCCAAACAAAAGTGGCTTGTGGAGGAAAGGGTTTATTTTGGTTAGGGACTGGAGAGGAGACTCCATCCTGGCAGGGAAAATGATGGCATGAGCAAAGGGGTGGACATCACCTCCGCCACAGCACTGCAAACAATGGCAGGAAGGTGTGCCAAACACTGGCAAGGGGAATCTAGCTTATAACCCCCCAATGCCCGCCCCCAACAACACAGCTCCCGCAAGGAGGTTCTAATTCCCAAACTACATCAGCTAGGGAATTATCACTGAGAACACATCCATTTGTTTGTGGGAGACACCTGGATCAACCATGACAAATACGATACTCATCCTCATACATTCATCATTATATTCTACTCTCCCTATCCATTAATTCACCTAAGTCTTTGTCATAATTTCTGCTTGAACTTTTGAGGATTAGGTGAAATAATATATGCAAAGTATGTAGAAAAGTATCTGGCACATCATAACTCAACCCACTGCAGGTCCACTTTGTGTATTACAGTAAACAAGATAAATAAAATAAAATAAAATAAAATAAAATAAATTAGCTAAGCCCTTCAATTACCCAGAAACTAGGGGGAAAGCTAGAAACATAAATATCATCATTGTGTAGCTGAATACAGCAACTGCAATAATAAAGGTCCAAATGTGGATGAAAATAGTAGGAAAAGTAATAATTTTATCACCACTCATTTATTCACATATTGGGTGACATAAATTTCTTCAAACTTTCTCATAACATTTTAAAGTAAACAAGATAAATCCCCCTTTTTAGCAATTATATGGTGTCTTATATTAGAAGTATTTTCTGATATACACTGCATTTATTGCAGCAGCTTAATTATAGAGAAACATTTAATTTAATTTAAATTTTAAATTATGTATTCTGACTGACATATAAGACATATACACTTTACACATTCTCATTTCTCAATCTTTTGGCTAAGATCAAGTGCAGTACCTTGTTGGGCACTGCTTGCTATCACTGTTATTGAGGGCACGGAGAACAAAGGGTTAAGGATGGCTGAGTGGGTGAAACCCCGATAATTCGGTAGGTGTTTCCCAGTCCATCAACCCTGACTCCCAACCCCCCATGGGCAAGCCACAGGAACCAGCATTCCCATCTCAGCATGACTGGCAATGGGTATCAGACAAACTTCCTTGTACACGTCCCTACGGACTGTGGCAAGAATCACGTATGTCCCGCTACTCAGGCCCCCCAAATTAGGTATTATCAGGTTGTCCATACTCACCTATCCCAGTGCAGGCTGCTAACTCAACACCCCGAACAACCAATCCCCTTTTCTCTTCCCTATTCCCCATCTCCCTGACCCCCTTTTTCCTATAACTGTACGCTCCCCCAATTGAATAAAGAACCATGTGGATACACTATACACATGTGCTCGTGTCTGTATCTCACAGGTTCCCCCTGCATCTGCCCCCCAGCTCTGTGGAACCGCCCTGAGAGAGCAGAGTGTCAGAGCAGCGACTGGCCTTTGCTCAGCTCCCACCGCTTCACCATTTTCCCTCCGCAGTGGCTAACAGAGTCCTCGGAGGTGGAAACAACAGTACCTGTTCTCATCAATGTAACATTTTACATATTAAAGCAGTAATACATGGTAATTCAATGCATGTACACTTATGTAATGTATAATTTATGTCAAAATGTCTATCACCCAAAACATATATATTTCTTTTTTATAGATTTATTATAAATAAGTATATACATTTGTCATTGTTTGATGCAGGTGTCCCCCAACAAACAAATGAATGTGTTCTGTGTAATTGATCCTCTGCTGATGGCAGTTTGGATTTTACAACCTGGATGGAGATGTGTTGTTTGGGGCTGGCTTTTGGGGGTTATAAACCAGCTTCCCCTTGCCAGTGTTTGACATAACTTCCTGCTGCTGTTTTCAGTTCTGTGGCAGAGGTGATGTCCAGCCCTCTGCTCATGCCATCACTTTCCCTGCCAGGATGTAGTCTCCCCTCGAGTCCGTAAGCCAAATAAACCCATTCCTCCACAAGATGCTTTTGTTTGGGTTCTTTCAGCACAGCAACTAGAATGCTGACTGCAACAGTTTTGGTACCAGAGAGGGGGGTCACCTGTTGCTGCTAGAACCCTGATCTTGTGGATTGGCCTTTTGCAAGTGATCTTTAGGAGGAATGTAGAAGGATTTGAAACCTCATCCTAAAAGATGCCTTGCAATGCTGTGATTACAGCTTCATGGACCATTCTGGTCAGAATTAAAAGACATGAATGAAGGAAAAACTATTTATTTTGAGGTTTGGCTTACAAGGGTGAAAAATAACTTTGTCAGGACTGTGCCAGAAGCAGTTTGTCTGAGAGGCTTGCTGCATTCTGCCTGCCTGTGTCCTGGGAACCTGTGCAGGGTTGCTTTACGTAAAGATGGAATGGTGTGAGCAGATGGAGATGGCACAGATAGAAAGCTCTTTGGGTCGAATCAGCTGCCCTTTCACCTGCAATTGTTTAAGAGATGACAACCATTGAGATTTGGCCAGGTGATCTACATTGGAACAACAGGAAGAATGCAAATCCTTTGAAGTAAGGGGCCTGAAATCTCTGTTTCCCCCTGGATTAACGAGTTGGCAGCCCTCCAGGTTCTGTGGAGTATAACAAATGCAAGAAGAGAAGGTCATTGGATTTGCAACACAGTTTGTTTTTGAAAAACCTATCCCAGTACAGACCGCTAACTCACCACTCTGACCAACCAATCCCCTTTTCTCTTCCCTATTCCCCATCCCCCTGACCCCCTTGTTCCTATAACTGTAAGCTCTCCCAATTGAATAAAGAACCACATGGATACACTATACACGCCTGCTCTTCTGTGTCTCGCCAGTTCCCCCTGCATTGGCCCCCCAGCTCTGTGGAACTGCCCTGAGACAGCAGAGTAGCAGAGCAGTAACTGGCCTTTGCTCAGCTCCCACATTGTCACTTGAAGCAGGTGTTCTAGATTACCTGCATGGAAGCCTGATGGAGCCACGAGGATGAACTGTGGGTTGCAATGGAGACCCAAGAAGTTGCCAGGACTATGGATGGCTGTCAAAGTGAGCTGCCAGCCCCAGATGAAGTTTTCCCGGACTGTGAGTAGCCAAGCTGGAGGGGCTGAATTGAATCTCCAAGAGACTTGTTATTAGTTAGAATCATTGAACTTGGAGTTAGAGATTGAGGTTTCCCTGTTTATTTTAAGATGTGTATTGGTTCAATCTGTTTTTGCCATGCCTCATGTTTTACAGTGTTAATGTTCTGTGCCATTATTGATTTACTTTTGGTATTATGGCTCAGTTGAAAGCTGTGGGGACTTAAGAGTTTAGCTGAACACATTGTATTTACATCATGTATGATTATTAGTTTGTGGGGGCCAGGGGCGGACTGTCATGGTTTGATCCAGGTGTCCCCCACAAACAAATGAATGTGTTCTGGGTAATCAATCCTCAGCTGATGGCAGTTTGGGTTTTACAACCTCGATGGAGCTGTGTTATTGGGGGCAGGCTTTTGGGGGTGTTAAGCCAGCTTCCCCTTGCCAGTGTTTGTGGTTTCCAGTGCTGTTGCAGAGGTGATGTCCACCCCTCTGTTCATGCCATAATTTTCCTTGCCATTTTCCCTCCAGTCCATAAGCCAAATAAACCCATTCCTCCACAAGCTTTTGTTTGGGTTCTTTCTGCGTAGCAACTAGAAAGCTGACCTTAACAACATTGTATAAGCAAAACTTGTGAATGTGTTCCCGTGGTACTCTTTAAAATAATTTCTTCTATCTTTCTAATATATAGTACATTACTTGTCTCTACAATCACACTTTGTGCAGTAAGTAGTACATTATAACTTCTTGGGCCTATATTACTTAGTTTGCATTGATGTTTCTCTTTTACTTCCCAGATTCGGATACTCACCTTTGTATTTTTCTAGCAGGTTAATATTTTTAGATATAATTATCCAATTTAGTACATGTTTATTCTACTTAACATGTTGGTGAAAGTGACAGGGATTTATCATATATATATATATATATATATATATATATATATATATATATTCAATATGTATTGGCATTTTATCATTTTATCAGTAAAGAACACTTAAGTTGCTTCTCTTTCCTGGATATTGTGAATAGTCATGGCATGAGCATGAGAGTGCTGAAGTCTGTTTTACATTCTAGCTTTACTTCCTTGGATACATACTCCTGTGAGATTGTGGATTATATGGCAGATCTAGTTTCAATTTTTTAGGAACCTTTCTTTCACTCTTTCCCTTAATGATTATAGTATTTTACTTTCTATACAACCAGTGCAAGTTTTCCTTTTAAATTACATTCTTGCCAGCATTTGTTGTTATTTTGTAAAGGGACAAGTTTAGGGAGTTTTCTAGAACCCCAATTCCTGAGTTTGTGTCTGTAATTAACCAAAGAATTGGCAATCCCAACCAGAGAATTATTTTTCAAACCACACATACTTCAAATGTTTCAGGGATGTGAGGGAGAGGGAAAGGAGCCAAGGGTGTGTGCATAGAAAAAGATATTAACACATGTGATGGTCAAGTTTTATTGTCAACTTGACCTTTTTAGTAACTCTTGGGTGGGTCTCTGAGGATGTTTACAGGAAGTCAGCCTCTCAGTAGAGGGCAGGATGTAAAGAAGCTCAAATAATTTAGTACTAAATATCCTTTCCAGTGTGGGCAGTGCAGGAAGGAAATTCCAGAGACTCAGGAAGCCATTAAGTCTGGGGAAGGGTTGTAAGAACCCCACCCTAAGTATATATAAAGGGGAAGAAATTCTCTCCTTGGTCTTCCCGCCTGTTTGCTGTTCTGTGTGTGTCCTGTTGGTGATGGGTTTTTCTCTCTGCTGGACCTGTGAAAGGGGAGCAGCCTCTTTTGCATTTTGGAACTTCCCCTATATCTATAGCTACAAATAGATACTTTCCTCCCCCAAATTGTGCCTGGTTTGAAGATTCATCCCAGCAGCCTGTGGCTGATGACAACAATAAGTAAAAGTAAACCCAGTGATAAAAATGTCCTCTTCTACTTTGGCAGCACAAGAGACAAGGTTGGAGAGAGAAAACCAAGACATTCTGAGTGAGCTTGAATTAGAGTTAACTCTCCAGAAGTCAGCATTCACCTGTGTCTGGTGTCCCAGCTAATCAATTGGCCTGGGAGTAGAGGGGCAACCCGCCCACTCCTAGACAAGTTTCATGCTTAAGAGGTATTTTATTAGGTTACTGAAGCAAGTGGAGCAAGCTAAAATAGTCTGGTGAGCAGAGATGACAGATATGGCAAATGTGTGAGGTAAGATCTTAAGTGTGCCTTCCCTGTCTAACTGCTGCCCACAAAGCTGTCTAATTAAACTAGCCCCTCACAATTTGTCATTTTTTTCTTTTTGTCTTTTTCAACGTAGGATGTCACACTAGCCCAGGCTGACCTGGAATTAACTATGTAGTCCCAGGCTGGCTTCAAGTCATTACAATAGTTCTCCTACCTTGGCCTCCCAAGTGCTGAGATTAAAGGTGTGTATCACTAAGCCAAGATTCTTGTTATTTGTCTTTTTAATAAGTCATTCTTTTTAAAGAGACCATATATTTATGTATTTTCAAGAAGAGAGAGAAACATAAAGAAAGAGGGGGGAGGATGGGCACACACAAAGTGTTATATACATCTAGAGTTTGTTTGCAGTGACAAGTGGCCCTAATAAGTCATTCTTTTTTTAAAAATATATATTTATTGTCCATAATGAGTTACATTATTTAGTGGGCAAACAATGCGTTTTTATCCCGAATTCCCCAATTCCCCCCCTCCCCATCCCTGATCAGTTGGATATCCTCCTCCGTGGGCTGTCTGTATTAGTCATTGTGGCAAGGGATCCTGTATATCCTAGTACTCAGCCCCGTCTTCCTGGCCCAAGTGTGTTGTTACTGATGGGTTCCATGCCTCTGGACAGTCTCCCACAATAGAGTTAGTATCTCATTTTATTTTTAATTTGTCCAAGGATCACTGATTTTGAAAATTTTTACCTGTTGGCCATTTAGTTTAATATTTTTAGAAATGTCATTTACATCCTTATCTAATTTTAATTGTGCTATTTACTTTTCAGGTCTTAATTGTATAAAGCTCTTTATATATTTGATTAATCCAAAACCACTGTTAGAGGTATAATTTGTAAATATATTTTTAATTCCTATAGTTGGCTATTCATTTTTTTAATAATGAATGAAATCAATGGGCCAGAGGTTAAGGTTCAGAAAGATTTTATTACAGTTTAAAGCTTTAGGAGGAAGAAGAGAAGGGGGGCTTAAGCCTAGAATATAAGAAAAGGAAACAATGTGGAACTCTTGCTCAGGGTGGTAGGAGGGGATTGAGAGCCATCTTGAAACTCAGATCTGTGTTTTATAGAAGGAAGAACAGGTCTGAAGGTGACTATGTACAAATATCAGATTTTACAGCTTTTCCAGTAATCTTAAGTAAGGATCAGTGTTTTTGTCATCTCAGAAGGGTACAAACTTAATATAGAAATCTTTCTTGGAGGGTGTAGTGTAAGTTTAGTGACATTTGCCATTATTAGCTAAGGGAAAGAAAACAGTCACTTAGGACGTTCAGTTGGGTAACCAACTGCCTAGCCAATTTCTGTCTTCTATCATTGTCATGTCTTTTAAAAATAAAAACTGGCTAACCCTCCATCCCATGGTACACTCCAGGAATCCCACTGAGGAGCACCTTAAGTGGGTTGGGGACAAGGAGGAGATAAATGAGGGCACCATCACAAGACTTGTTCATACAGTGTTTCTAATTAGTATCAAAAAACAAAAGCCTAGTACTTATTATATAGATCAAAAATAATTAAATAAACCAAGTGTGGGGGCACACAACTTTAATCCCAGTACTCAGAAGTCAGAGGTAGGAGGATCACCATGAGTTCAAGGCCACCCTGAGACAACATAGTGAGTTCCAGGTCAGTTTGGGCTAGAGTGAGACTCTACATCAAAAAAAAAAAAATAGAAAGGGAAGGCGATACACTGATATGAAAGGTCACTTGAATGTCCTACATGTATTAGAAATAGATTATTAATTCTGCTCATTGATTGTGGTTTGAGGACCCCCAATTCAGCTACCTCTCAGTTTCTAGACCTTCCTTTGCCTTCTACTCAGGCAGATATGAGAATGTCAGTAAGGATTCCAAAGCAAGGACTTTTTGTAGGTTTTAAATGTGCTCATTGTGTTTTCCATACTGATCTAAGGTTTTGTAACTTACAGAGTCAGGCATTAGAAAAGTGGCTGTAATTCCATTAAATCTATTTTTTACTATATTAGAACAATACTTTCCAACCACTTTGAAAGTTGGTATATGTTTTATAAAATGTATCAAAATGTTTTTGTCTCTTTTTACTCTACCCCTTTAAAAGAGTTTCAAATCAAATCCTTGTCTTTTGAAATTTGTTTCCTTTTAACCTAACTCTGTGTTGTATGCAATAAACTAGAGTACCCTATGGGGGAAAAAGTTCTTTTTAATCAATAAAGACATTATCTGTGTTGTAGTTAGCTTTGTAGTTGCTGCAGAAAAGAACTCTGCCAAAGCGGTTTGTGAAATAATGGGTTTATTTTGCCTTATAGAATCCAGAGGAAACACCATTATGGCAGGGGAAATAATGGCATGAGCATGGGGGTGGACATCACCTCAACCTCTACTGTTTTTTCTTCATTTTCTTTTCTTTCTTTTTTTTTTGAATGGGTTTATTTTGGCTAAAGGACTCAAGGGGAAGCTCTGTCATGGCAGGGACAACCATGGCATGAGCAGAGGGTGGATATCACCTGACCAACATCAGGTGGACAACAGTAACAGGACAGTGTGCCAAACACTGTCAAGGGGAAGCTGGCTATAACCCCCATAAGCCCACCCCCAACAAAACAGCTCTAACAAGGTTCCAATATCCAAACTGCATCAGCTGGGGATCAAGCACTTAGAACACATTTGTTTGTGGGGGACACCTAGATCAAACCATCACAATCTATAACTTATTAAAAAAAAACAAATACATTCACAATTCTTGAAATGAGTCAATATCTGTGTAATATTTGAAACAACATTTTCTGACATTAAAATATGCTGGTACTCTAAAAAATTAATTTTCAAGAGAGGTTTTCAGGCTGGAGAGATGGCTCAGCAGTTAAGGCACTTGCCTCCAGTGCCTAAGGCCCCGGGATCAATTCCCCAGGACCCACATAAGCCAGACCCACAGGTGGTGGTCCTGGTTCTCTCTGTCTCTCTCTCTCTCTCTCTCTCTCTCTCTGCCTCTCTCTCTCTCTCTGTCTCTCTCTCTCTGTCTCTCTCTCTCTCTCTGCTTGAAATGAATAAATAAAATATTTTAAGAAAAAGAGTTTTTCTATAATGGGACTCTTAAATGATAATCATTGTAAAATGTGTATAAGTTTTATTTATTTTTTATATATATTTTATTTATTCATTTCCAAACAGGAAGAGAGAGAGAGAGAGGAAGAGAGAGAGAGAGACAGAGAGAGAGAGAGAGAACACCAGGGCCACCACCTTGTGGGTCTGGCTTATGTGGGTCCTGGGGAATTGAACCCGGGGAATTAGGCACTGGAGGCAAGTGCCTTAACCACTGAGCCATCTCTCCAGCCCATAAGTTTTATATTATTCAATTCACTGATATTGTTTTGCTCAAAATGATAGTTATAAATACTGTCTTCAATATGTTTAATCAAGTTGGTTATGCTTCTATGTTAAACTTTTAACCACTAGTAAAATTGAGTCTTAAGAAGATCAAGATTTATTTATTAGTTACTGATTTACCTTTCATAAAACTAATTCTACTAGCCGGGCATGGTGGCGCACGCCTTTAATCCCAGCACTCGGGAGGCAGAGGTAGGAGGATCGCCATGAGTTTGAGGCCAGCCGGAGACTACATAGTGAATTCCAGGTCAGCCTGGGCTAGAGCGAGACCCTACCTCGAAAAACCAAAAAAAAAAAAAAAAAACAACTAATTCTACTAAATGGTAATTTCTGTGTTTGGGTTTAGGTTTTTAAGAACATAATCAAACTTAAATCATGATAACCTTTGTTCTTAGAGAGACAAGGAAGTCTCCCCATCTTCTGATAAGCTGTGTGCTTACTAAATTTTTAAGGAGCTCCACTCAAAATTCTTGGGGCAAATGAGTTAGCCCCAAGTTGTAATGCTAGAATCTGTTATTTACAAACACTGTAATTTAAACATAAATTATCACGTATTTGGTCAAAGCTTCATCTATTTAATAGTCCCAGGTAACAAAAATAATGAGACATAAAGCTTATTTATGATAATACAAGTAACCATAAACAAAGTGCATTAGACTGACTGCTATAGATTTCTCTATCAAATTGAAGTTTATGTCTATTCCAGTTTAGACATAAAGACTGAAGCCACTGAAAGTGTACACAAGCACCACATACATATTTATTTATTGGTGATGCTATGTCACTAAAGACAGACTTCTAGGTTTTCAATGTTAGAAAAAGAAGTACTTGTTTATACATTCAACAGTAGTCAGATATTTTTAAGTACAAAAGAGATTATAAATTGTGGATTTTGGACTGCTTTAAAGACTCAAAATGTCAAAAATTGAGATTGGATTAATGACTTTTATATTAACTTAAATTTCTGAGAGATTGCTTGATTTGAGTGATAGATATCTGTTAAATGCTTTATATTTTACAGACAAACAAAAGATTGAAAATAATAGCTGATATAAAACAATTATAGAAGTTTAACTTACAAAAGATTACTGTTAATGACAAATGCCATTGTTATCTGTCCCACATTCAGGTTCAGATCCTCCAATGTATGAATAACATCCTTCCCAGAAACTCACATATAAAGGAAAACCCATCAGAATTACTTCAGACTTCTCCATAGAAACCATATAAGCTAGGAGAGCTAGGAACAAAGCGATTCTAGGCCTAAAGAAGAACAGATTCCAACCTAGACTACTCTACCCAGCAAGGTTATCCATCATAATTGATGGAGGAATTAAAGTATTCCACGAGACTAATCAGCTTTACAATTACTTGAGCAAAAAACCAAAACTTCAAAATATACTTCATGAGATATCCCTTGCAGATGAAACAAATAACCGACCCCAGGAAAGAAACAGAGAACAAACAAGGCAACACAAAAGAGATAGCAGAAACAGCTCAGATACCAACTTCCATATTTTCTACAACATGGAAAACCTCACAGTTATAACTTTGAATGTAAATGGACTCAATTCTCCTATAAAAAGATACAAGATAGCAGGTTGAATCAGGAAAATGGACCCTTCCTTCTGTTGCTTTCAAGAAACACACCTTATTGCTAAAGACAGTAAACTAATGAGAATAAAAGGGTGGAAAACAATTTTCCAGGCATGTGGGAAAAATAAAAAAAGAAGGTGTGGCTACTCTAATATCGACAAAATAGACTTTAAGCCAACAGTAATAAAAAAGGACGATGATAGCCACCTCCTACTCATCAAGTGAACAATACAGCAAGAGACATCACTATATTAAAAATGTATGCACCAAATGCAAGGGCCCCTCAGTTCATTAGGCATGAATTACTGAAAAGCAAAGCAGATACAGATGCCAACACCATCATAGTAGGTGACTTTAACACTCCACTGTCATCCCTAGACAGATCGTACAAACAACAGACAAGCAGGGAAATCAAGCTGCTAAATGGCACCATTGACAAACTAGGGATAACAGACATCTTCAGAACATTCAACCCCAAGGACACAGATTACACATTCTTCTCAGCGGCGCATGGAACTTTTTCCAAAATTGACCATATACTAGGCCAAGAATCATCCCTCAACAAATTCAGAAAGATCAGTGTAATCCCCTGCATCATATCAGACCACAACGCATTAAAGCTAGAAGTAAACAATGGGAGAGGATACAAAAATTTCAATAGATATTGGCGACTGAACAACTCACTGCTGAACAATGAATTGGTCAAAGAAGAAATCAGACAGGAAATCCAGAACTTCCTAGAAACAAATGATAATAAGGATACATCCTTTCAGAACTTGTGGGACACAATGAAGGCTGTTCTAAGGGGGAAATTCATTGCTATAAATGCCTTCATAACAAAGACAGAGAGGGCTCAAATAAACCAACTATCATGATACCTAAGTTCATTAGAACAGATGGAAAAATCCAACCCTGGGAACTCGAGACACAAGGAATTAATTAAGATCAGGCTGAGATTAATGACCTGGAAACATGGAAAACGATTGAAAAAATTGACAAATCAAAGATTTGATTCTTTGAAAAAATCAATAGGATCGACAAACCCCTGGCCCAGTTAATCAAACAATAAACTGGGAAGGACCAAATTAACAAAATAAAAAATGGAAAGGGTGAGATCACAACAGATCCTGAAGAGATTGGAAGAATCATCAGGTCATACTTCCAAAACCTCTACTCTACAAAATTAGAGAACCTGGAAGAAATGGATAAATTCCTGGACACTTACCAACTTCCAAAGCTCAGACCAGAGCAGATAAAGACCCTAAATAATCCGATAATAACCACAGAGATTGAATCGGTAATCAAGAACCTCCCGAAACGGAAAAGCCCAGGTCCAGATGGTTTCTCAGCTGAATTCTACCAAACCTTCATCATAGAACTGAAACCTCTCTTTTTGAAGCTTGTGAGGGACATAGAAAAAGAGGGTAGGCTCCCAAACTCCTTCTATGAAGCTACCATCGCCCTAA
>PVHP010025043.1:0-25993 GCA_004024765.1 Zapus hudsonius
AGGCTCAGTAACTCTGGGAGTTACAAGACTCAAGTGGTCCCTCTCCAAGGTTATGTGAACAGCAGGCAGTTGCTGGAGAGGGGCAGGGACTTTCTTCAGCAGAGCTGTCTGCATGTTGGTCAGGGAGTTCCAGGGGTGCAACTCTCATGAGATGTCACCCATGCTGGGGGTGGGCTCCTGGGTGATGCAGCTGCCTTTTGTAAAAATATTAAAAGAAAGATTAAAAAGGTTGGTTCTGCTGAGAGAAATGCTGGTCCAGATTTCTTTTGAGGGGAGAACATAGGAGAGAGCACAGCTGGTTAGAGACATAGAGACCTAAGCCGAGGCTGCAGCTTGAAGGAAACATCCCCATTGCTAGGAGCTGTTGAGGAGCCAAGGCCATAACCCAGGTGACCTTGGGGTTCTCTGTCTGCAGGGGGCTGGCTTTGCTCTCCCTCTTCGCCTTGGACCCCAGGCAACAGAGCCTCTTAAAAGTGACTGCATGTATTCTAACTCCTTTGAGTTGCCCACGTTCGTGTAATGAACCCCTCAGCCAGTTTCCTGTAAGTTATCTCTCTAGACTCATTGGTTCAAGCTAGACTTGGCGACAATGACAGACCAAAGAAATTACTCCAGCCAAGTCTAGCTTGAACCACTGCATCTAATTGTTGCCTTCTTTGAAGTGAACAGACATTTGCCCACCTTTCCCAAGAAAAGCCATTCAACAAAAACCAAATAGAAACTGATGAAACTGACAAGAATAAAAGGAAAATAAATCAATCTCTGCAAACAAGTCTATGGCGAATTATTGGCTGTTAGGGCAGTACAGTTGTATAATTTTGCTCAGGAGAGACCACCAGGGTGTTCATTTAATTGGACCTTTAAAGAGAAGAATGCCCTGCGGTATATGGAGTCTATATGTTCACTCCTGCTCCCTTTGCCCTTGTAAGCTATCCAAGTTCATGGTTCTGTCCTGTTAGATCTTAGGTCCTTGAGATCCAAAACTGAAACTGCAATAATCTGTGCCCTTTGAGGAACCCTTTATTAATGAAAACGGATACTACAAAAATTGCTAGGAAAAGAAGTAATTCGTGCCACAGTGCAGAACTGTACAGAATGGAGTGGCGCTCAGACAGTGTAACTTTGGGAACTCAGGGACAGATATACTCAAGAGGTGACACTTCAGCTAGACTTCACATGCTGGCCATTAGCTAGCCAGCCAGAAAACCAGGAAGGGCAGCCGGACATTGGGGTTGGTGGGTACAAGTGGTCTAAGTATATGACAGTCCAGGGGGAATCTAGGCTGGCAATACTGTGCCAGGGAAAGAGAAGGAAGAAAACTGAACCATAGGCTGAGCCCAAATTTTGAAGAGCCTTTGACTCTAGGGTAGGAATTGGGGTTAACATGGTGCTGTGAACTAGAAAGGATCTCAAGGGAGAGGGCCTGGCCAGCTCAGACATATGTTAGAACAGTAACTTGAAGTAAGTGGAAAGGAGGAGGCCTGGAAACAGAGACCATAGGAATTGTGGGGATTCTCCCAATGTATGGAGGTTCTCTAGAAAAACAAGAGAGGGAAAATGGGAAGGAGGGAGAGAGGGAGATGAAGAAGAGAGGAAGAGAATGGACAAATGATCACGAGGGCAGGCATCCAGCTTGGTGAGAGTCAAGCAGAAAGAAGGCATCTTCTTTTTATTTTGTTTTCCTTTCTTTTCTTCTTGTTTCTTTCTTTTTATTCTCTTTCTTTTTCTTTTTCTTCTTCTTCTTCTTCTTCTTCTTCTTCTTCTTCTTCTTCTTCTTCTTCTTCTTCTTCTTCTTCTTCTTCTTCTTTCTTCTTTTTGAGCTTGGGTCTCACTCAAGCCCAGGCTGACCTGGAATTCACTATGTAGCCTCTGGGTGGCCTTGAACTCATGGAAATCCTCCTACTTCTCATTTCCAGCCATTTTTTTGGTTCTAGGAAATCTTTCCCTCCCTGGTGTAGCTTCAAAACTTTAAAATGTGGTCATAGCATATGGTGCCCTTTTGAGCTCCCATGCTTGATATTTGTCCCTCTGTATTATAGTAGTAACAGAAACTGATATCCCATGAGGTTCCAAAAACAAGACAGGATTCTGTCAAAGCTCTTGAATGCCCACCCCAGGCCTGAGGTAGGATCCTGTTGCTGAAGAAACCACAGGAAGCCATCCATCAGCATCGAGAGACCCTGCAAGGTCCAGAATGGTAACCAGCCCCCAGATGGTAGTCATTGCAGTGCTGGAAGGCACTGAATAAGCTGCCAGGGGAAGCTGGTCAACGACAGCTGAAGAAAACAAAGAACCCTGACATGAAACACAGTCTGCCACCATGAGTAGGCTGAACACACTTCCTACTGGGAAAGAACAGCAAACCAAGAAAGGAGCACTTGTGCAATGGAGGAGCCAAAGCCTGGGGGAGGCAATCAACAGCTTTTAATTTGGCCAAATAATCCACTTGGTGATGGGGAGCCCTTAACTGGAACTGGGGACTCAGGTGAAATACACTGGGAACCAAACTCTTAGGACCCCAAAGAGAGATGCACTATACAAGTGATTTACAAAGAGCCTACTAACAATAGAATCTAGCTAATTCAGAAATGTGTATCTCAGTTAGCCTATACTGATCTCACTTTCCGATGGAGATTTTGTTTGTGTCTTTCAGAATGTAGCAAGAGAGCTGTGACTCTTCCAACCCTACCAACGAACCACAGGCCGATAGCTGACATCCTGGCAAGAGATGAACCACCCCAGACCTACCGTGGAGGCTCCACATGGAACCCCGCAGAGAGTGGTGGGATAAGCAAGAGACCCATATCCACAGCCAATCAGTCAACACAGGATAAGCCAGCGAGACAGACACCAACGATCTTCAACACAACCTAAAGCAGAAGTACAGAGGCACCTAAGACCTCAACAATAAAACAGCCTTAATACTCACCCACCATGACTCAAGGAACTGAGTGGAAGAGGGGCAGAAAGATTGTAAGAGTCGTGGTGGGGCAGAACTCCCAGAGACATTGCCCCCCCTCAGTAACATCACACTAAGGCGGGTGGAATTTGGCTGGCTCCTAGGATATCCATAATCCCCTACCACATGGACTGATCCAGACTGCCCATGGAGGAGGATATCCAGCTGCTTGGGGACAGGGAAGAGGGGCTGAAAAAGACACTGATATCGATTGTTAAATAATGATATGCTAAGCAAGATACTATTTGCATTGTCACCTTTGTAAGAAACTTTGAGGGTAGGTACTATGAGGAACACCATTATAACAATGAAAATTTTTGTTCACGGGAGAGGCCACAGTTGGTGAGCAGGAGAGCCAGGATTCCCAGCCAGGTAATCACCATCCCAACCAGGTCTCACCATCGTGGCCTTACACTCTGCTGTGATGGGTATGTTTCTTTTCCCCAGATCATGCGCATTGAAAGGATGGCAGTGTTCCTCATCTTTGTATCCTTGCCTCTGTGCACAGTGCCTGTCACATAGAAAAAAATGTGGAATGAATGCAAATGAATAGATGAGAGGTGAGGACAAGGAGTGAAAGGGGGAGGAGAAAGTAGAGCAATCACGAAGTACCCCATAAATTTTGGGTAAGTAACAAGGAATAACAAAAAGTAATCATTAACATTGGATCTAGAGCTATGGCCTCATAAATCAGGACACGCTTCCCTGCAGCAGCAGCCTTTCCCTCTCCAGAGAGCGGACAAAATCCCCTGTGATGTTAGAGTACACAGGCCCAAGGCCAGGCAAGCAAGCCCAGCCTCCACCCAGCTATTCAAGCAGGGCAACCTTGAATTATAACTATTCTTTTATCTAGTGCCATCCTGCCTCCCAGCTACTCTGTGTGCGCAGGAGCCATGTAGCTGGAAAACAGCGCCTCCCCCTGAGAAACCTTGAAAGACTAGAAGCCTTTTATCTACAACACGTCCATGGTCTCCTGACTTCTCTGACATAGTCTGTGTCCAGACACAGTCCCTTCCCTCCAGAAACTCATAAAAATGGACACCTTGCTTTGTTCTTTGGAATTAAATCCTCAGCTCTAGAATCAAGTTACACTCTAACATGGTCTACTAACACCCCTCTAGTAAGTTGTCCCCACAAAAGAAATCCATCTCAGCATCTCTCTCTAGCAAACAAACCTTTTGCAGATCTTTATACTTTTATAATCAGGATAATAGCTCGAAGGATACATAAAACTGAAGAAGCATGTGTGAATGGTGTGTGTGTGTGTAGATGGAAGGTTCTTAATCCTACTTTTTGGCTGAAAAAAAAGGAGCCAGTGAAAGTGAAATCACCAAGGACAAAGGGATCTCCTGATGGAATGTGTCCTCAGAGGACACAGTGACAGAGGGTCAAACCGAGAGCTCAGATAGTGGAAGGGCACCTCGAGAATAGTAGGCACTTTCTGAAATCAAACTTCTACTTTGTAATATTGCTCAAAGGCTGTTTCTCCTTGAGCATTCCATGTAGAAACTATTTGCTAGATATTTGTTGATGGTTGCATCAATGAGCTATGTAAAATCACATTTATCTAATTCGTTTCACCCACATTTGCAGCTGCTGTGAAGGTCATGTCTGGAATGTGCTGCATAATTAGACTGGGCAGGCCAGAGAGCATGAGAGATTGCCGAGGCTAGAGAAGAGATGTCTTCCCTGTGCAAAGGAAGCAACTGAAGCCCAGAGATGACTGTGATCCAGGCTCACATTTACTGAGTAACAGCCGAGCCCTACCTGAACCCTGATTCTGCAGACTCTAGGCCAGGGCCCGAACCTCCCCTCTGTTATTCTGCACAGTGAGCTGTGTGCCAGTGCAGAGTCAGGTGGAAGAGAACAACTCTTGCCTTGGCACATTACCTTGGAAAGCCGTTGGGAGGATTACAAGATAGCATGTCTCAAGCACCCCTCATAGTGCCTGGGCCATAAAAAGTGTCTGTCCAGGAAATAATTCCATATAAGAGTGTCCCAATAAAGACATGATTTGTGCATTCCCTGAATCAGGGCAGCAGTTAACTTGACTAGCTCCATCCCACATTCATTTATGTGGAAAGGAATTTTTGATCAATGTAAACGTGAGTTTAGCAGTCAGAGATTTGGTGAGTACAACTTGAAATAGAAAAGTTGCAGTGTTCTTTCTGGGGACTGCGAGCATGGTTTGTCAATAACTATTGCCTGCATCCTTTAGCCAAAGACTGTAAACCTGATGAAGACCAGTATTTTCCCAAGCATAATCTGAGGCCCATCAAGAAACACTGTTCTTAGCCTGGAAAATTCACAGACTTCCCTGTCTGCCCTCACTCACTCACCCAATGCTGGCCCACATGTAGGAGGCCTTGGAGAGGCAGCCAGCTGGCTCTGCATTCTTCATTCCAGCATTTCTCTGTGACAGGAAGTCCACAGTCTCTGAAGCCACAGCAGAGGATGGAGGGTTAGGCAAGGGTACAAGTAACTTGCTTGCCCCCAGGTGGAGCAGAAGTCGGGACGTCAGTGACTTCCAGGATTCAGGCATATACATTTTCTAATCTTTGGGGCCCAAACATCACATGGTCCAGGAACTCCCTATGTTCCCTTCTGTCTGCACAGCCATTCATTTGTTCATTATCCCCTTTATGCTTCCTTCCTGCCCCTGTCCAGGGTCACAGCAGCCTCAGAACCTTGTACACAAGCCACCACCGTGGCTGTACTTCCCTGATTTTTACGCTGCAGACTTCATTTCCATCCTCCCCTAGTTTTAGACCCTCTCCTCTCTGGAACCTTCCAGCCTCAAACCCTTTGACATCACTTCCAGACTGCTTTCTTTCTGGCTTACTTTAAGCTTCTTAGTACAATGTCTTTGGATCTATGCCTGCAGTACACTCAAAAGCCAAGGAAAACTGAAGTCCTGATCTTGGGTCCAATCCTATAGTGAAGCCTAAAGAAAGCCTGGGTTTAGGAGATGCAGGGAGGTTCCCAATAATATCTAAGTTCTGTGTCTGTAATAGTGAGTGTAATTGCTTTCACCCTGCACCATGCCCAGTATCCCTTGCACCATGAAGCTTCAGCATCTTCATCTTAGTACGTGAGAGCTCTTGCACCCTCCTTTGCTCAGAAGTTCTGTTATCCCCGGGGGAAGATCTCAAAAAGACCGATGACTCCAGCTCCCTCACCTCTCCATTCTCCATCATTTGCCCACTCCCCTCCAGTGTACCTGATAGCACCCATATAAACAGTATTTGCTCAGATCTCTATTACACAGTCGTCTTTGAGGTAACATGGATAGTTTTGAGATTTTTCTCCTTGGTGGGGACTTGGAAACAGGCCAGGACTAGCAAGTGTGAGTAAGGCAGCCATGGCACAGCAGTGAGGAAATGCTCGGCCTTGGCTCCATTCAGGGCACACGTGTGTCCCCATGGCCCTGAGAGTGAGTGTTCCTCACCTCACCCTGTCCTGGTCCAGTTTGGGAATGGATGTGAAGTGGTCTCTGGAGAACTAATGTCTATTGTCTAGAATAGTTTCACCCATCTGCAGTTGATCATTTTATAACCATTTGTTCATTGTTTCATAAATAGCTTCAGTTTTTAATGTAATCTCTGAGGGATCCTGTGCTAATCTGAATTGTTTTCAGATTGTATCATATAATAACTCTTAGAGACTGAATTTCTTCTAATTCCCCCTCAAATTCATTTGATAAAGACCTAAACCTCACTGCAACTATATTTGGGGATAAAAGCCTTTCGACAGCTCATTGAATGGAATGGAGTCATAAAGGTGTGTCCTTATCTGACAAGACTGCTGGCGAGGTACATCAGAAGGCTGGCCTCTCCTGCATGAAAAGAAGTCATGTGAATATGTAGCAAGGTGATGACTCTTTATAAGCCAAAAGTGGCCTCAGCATGAAACCCACCTTTCAGCACCTTGACCTTGGACTTCTAATTTCTAACACTATGAATGATAAATGCTAAGTCACTTAGTCTAATGATATTTTGTTATGCCAGACTCACAAACTTAAATAGCTTCCATATGTTTAAAGGTACAACACTATCACCTCATTTGTATTTACATTCACTCATAGGTTTTTCATAAGCATTTGAGGGACATCTACTATGGGCGAGGAAAGCTCTGACGATGCTGAAGATTCTCAGAAGCATGGACACGAGCGAGGCACCCTTGAAAGCTGGGTTGAGAGGCATGCCATCATCAGCATTATCACTTTATTATTTTCACTTTTGTATATGTGTGTGTGGTCTACATGTATTTATGAGCATGTATCTATATAAGTGTACGTGCACATGTGTGCATATGGAGGCCATAGGATTGGCCTCCACTGTTGCTCTCCGCCTTATTTACTCAAACAGTGTCTCATTGAACCTGGAGCTCATCAATTCAGCTAGTCTAGCCAGCCAGCATGCCCTGGGCATCTGCCTGCCTCTGCCTCCCCAGTGCTGGGATTACAGGCACATGGGTCCTGGGAGTCTGAATTTAGGTCTCATGTTGTGTGACAAATACTTTACTGACTGAAACACCTCCCACAACCCCTATTTCATTAT
Source organism: Zapus hudsonius (assembly GCA_004024765.1). NCBI lineage: Eukaryota > Metazoa > Chordata > Mammalia > Rodentia > Dipodidae > Zapus > Zapus hudsonius. Next base: position 7,519 of record PVHP010025043.1, read on the forward strand.
TTTTAATTAGCAACAAGAAGTGTATATTTATGGTATATAACATGTTTTGATATATGTAGGTCACTGCCCACCGCCCGCGGGGGCAATGATAAATACACACACACAAACACATACACCACGTATGGGTGGAAGAATGCGCATTCTCTCTTTATTTCTCTCTCTCAGATCTCATTGCTCATACCCCATACCTCATACCTCATTGTTCATATATCTCTTCATCTATCTCCTGCAGATATGCTACAGAATATATATATATATATATATATATATATATATATATATATATATATATAGAGAGAGAGAGAGAGAGAGAGAGAGAGAGAGAGAGCTCCTTGCCCATCAGGGAGCTATTGGTCTATGACAAGAACCTGTGGGCATGATGTGCAAATAGCCTAATCAGGACTACCTCCTGAAACTCATTAAGACAAGCCCCTTTTGGCAGGCTCTCAGGTGCCGTCCAAGGCTAAGTCAGGGTGTGCCTCCAAAGGCCCCCAAAGGCTTTCGCCCCTGACATATGTATATCTGTGGAATAACTAAATCAAGCAAATTAAGATGTTCATTAACTCACATAACATCTTATGGTAAAAATACTTAAAATCTCTCTTAGAAGTTTACACACACATGCATACACTATACATAAATGATTTTTTTTCTAGTACTGGAGATGAGTCCAGGGCATCGTGTGTGCAAGGCAAGCACTCTACCACAGAGCTACATCTCCAGCCCTCAATATATTGTTGGTTCTAACTATGGTCACAATAGTGTTTATGAACTGACTTCTATTTAACTGAAATGTTGTGTCCTTTGACCAACATCACCTCAAACCACCCATATTGTCATTCCACTTTAACCTTGAGTAAACAAGGAAGAAGGACCATGAGCTCAAGATCAACCTGGGATACATTGTGAGATACTCTCTCAAAAAATCCCATTCCCAGCATTTATGGAATAAGTTCACCAAGAATAGATTTGGACATCCAAACCACAAAATAAAAATGCCTTAATAACAGATTTAAGGAAGGTAGTTGAATTCTTGTTCATACAGAAGAGAAAGATCTGGATCCAAGCCATCATCATCAAGTACCCAGGCTCCCAGAACCTTGCTTTGGTGCCATCCAACATGGAGTCACATCTATATTCCAGCCATCACAGAGGAGGAGCCAAAACAGGATTTTCCTGGTCACCATCTCCATCCTGATACTTCTGAAGTTTCTCAACACTTTCATATTTTATTGCCCAGAACCCAGTCACACAGTCACATCTAGCTGCAGGGGCAGTTGGGAAATGTAGTCTTTATTCTGGAGTGCACAGATTATTAAATCCCAGGATAGTAAGTGTTCTGTTGTGAAGGAGTAAGAGATGAAATGGATTTCAGGCAATATGTTAATTACAAGTCTAGGCTTTAGGATTTTCGCTTATGGCCCAGATCCTGCTCTAAGCTATTGCACGTTATAGACTTCCCAGTATGGCATGTGTCCTTAGTTCACCAAAGCAACAGCTTTATAGAAGGTAATGTGTTTGCGCCTCTGAAATGAATTAGAGAATAAATAATGAACAAAGAACAATTGAAACTGATTTGGAACACTGCATCTTCCCAATCAAGCTGAGTATCTTCTTCATAAACATCTGTTTTCTCATTCAGAAGAAAAGCAGTATACATATCTCCAGCTAAGATGAAATGCCCAAATGCCCAGAGATTTCTATTTTTCTAGTTTTGTTACTTGTGTTTGAAGAATGTTACAATCCAAAACAATGAAGAGCACACTACTTTGTCACTAGATCAGCTGACTCGGGTTGGGTTGGAAGCTCTAAGCCCCTCCCCCAGTATCAATTTCTCATCTGTCAATTTCAAAGAACAATGCCTTCTTCTGAGAGATATCACCAGGATTAAGTGAAAAATAAGTGCAGGGGCTTTCAGTGTTCAAAGGCTATCACTGCTACAAGGCTTTGGGGCAGTAAACAGATAGCAAGTCATTTCATGTAAAAGATAAACTGTCAGTACAGCTGTGCTTGGGAGAGATTTTCACAAAGATAGAAGGACCTCTCAGGTTTTGTTTTTCTTTGTTTTGGTTTTCCAGGTAGGGTCTCTCTCTAGCCCAGGCTGACCTGGAATTCATTATGTATTCTCAGAGTGGCTGCCAACTCCTAGTCATCCTCTGAGCTCCGCCTCACCAGTGCTGGGATTAAAGGTGAGCACACCATACCCAGTCGCCTCTCAGATCTGGATCTCAGGTTTGGACAACTTCCACAGAGCAGCCACATTTCTGGCTTGCCAGTCCACCAGGGGAGCCCTCAGCAGTTCAGCACCACTGCAAGGGTTAGTTACTCTCCTCATTACCGACAAGATGCCTGACAAGCAGTGCTCAAGGGAGCAAAGGTCACTTCTGGCTTACACAGTGAGTGCATACAGTCCATCACAGCCGGGGAAGGCATGGCCGTGGGGATGACAGAGAATAGAAGGCCATCAGGGGTGTTCTGGCTAAGAGATCTGCAGCTGCTTTGGGATTGTTGAGGCTGAGGCTGACCTCATAGGTCAAGCTGCCACCACAAGGAGAAAGCCAAAGGCTCTAAATCATGAAGCTCATGTCCATACACTGGGCTTGGAAGGGCCAGGACTGGGAACAGGTGAGAGTATCACATGAAAGGAGATGGGAGTTGAAGAAGGGAGAGATAAAGCCCAAGGAGGCAGAGAACGGGATCAGGGAAGATCTGCAGGAGGGGCTGATTCTAGTGAATGACCTTGGGCCTCTAGAGGCTGGAGGAGTTGCCCAGCTTAAACAGCTACTTGTCAACCGGAGCAACCTTAGAGCTGGCTGACCTTGAGACAGCATTCTCCTCCCCATAACAATGACACTAGAACCAGGGTTTGTCACCAAGCCGCCTTGCTCTAGGCACTGGTGGCTTTGGACCTGTGTGCCCTGGACGTAGGCCATTCCGTTTAGGAACTGCTCTAATGCATTCCAGAAGAGGGAGTGAAGTGACATCTGAGAGTTAGCCCAAGGCTGGGCCACCACCGCTGCCAAAGAGGAAAGAGGAGTCCTCCCTCACTTCGCAGAGCCCTCACCACAGAACAGCCCCACATCCCATGGTGGGCCCTGAGCCTTCTCTTTGCAAGCTCTCTGTTCAAATAAAAAAATTATCAATTTTATTTGAAATGTTTTAAACTAAAATTAAAAATATAGTCACCAAAGTACTCAGATGTGATAGATACTTTTATTTTGAACAATTTTAACTTTAAAAAAAAAAACTTTTGAATACCAACCAAGCAACTTATCTTGTTTGGGAACAGAGAGACCTGCAAATAAAGTCTTGTTTTTCCTAACCACATATCTGAACTCTCTGTAATGTGTTATTTACTTTCATAGTTATGGCTCTGCACTGAACTTTTGACAAAGCTCAGGCCTACACACAATTGAACAGGAATCATGGAGTCAAGAAAGGCCACAAAACCAAAGGTGGGTCCACTCTGAGGGTGGGTGATGGGGGCTACACGGTGCTCATCTGTCTTCATATTGCATGGGGATTTTCCTCATGGAGGCAGAGGCCTCAGACTGCACAGCCAACATCAATGTACATTCACTTCATGCATTAATTAATACCTCCTTTCTCTGGCTCCATGTCACAGTTTTGGTTTGCGAGAACTCTCCTAACGAAGTGCCACAAGCAGAGTGACTTAGATAACAGAAAGTTATGTGTCCCAGTTCTTGGAAGGACTGTGTTCAGGTGCTGGCTCAGGGTTGGCTCCTGAGGGCTGTGGAGGAAGGATCTATTCCAGTCCTTTCTCTTGTCTTATGGATGGCTGCCTCTGCTTCCTGTCTCCTTCTGTCGCTTTCCTTCTGTGGGTGTCTTCCTCTGTGTCCACATTTCCCCTTCTCATAAGGACATCAGTCTTATTTAATTTCATCACCTCTTAAAGCTTTTATTTTCCAAATTCATTCACATTCTGAGGTGCTGGGGGTTAGGACTCCAACATACTTTTGAGGGATGGGGGCACAAGTCAATCCACTTGCCAAGGAATCTTCCAAAGGTAATTTGGCTTTCCTAAAGTTTCTCCTACATGGAGGGAATGTGGGTGTTGGCAATGGAAGCACGTCTCACTGGTAGTGGGTGCTGTGTGTCGGTGAGTTGTAATTAGAAACAAAACCTCCTGCCAAGCTTGAGCAGCTCTCCAGAGTGGCAGGGTGGAGGCGAAAAGAAACTGGTTTATTATTGAACAAGCATTAGAGCAGAGGGCACGAACAGCACAGGAAAGCTCCTAAGCAGATTGCAAAGACAGGGGATAGTCAAGTAGATGCAGCCCATGACCCTTCCCACACAAGACCTCCCAATGATGATACCTAGGGCTCAGGTAAGAGGACTTCGCAGTCCCATTTGCCATATACTGTTAATGCATCTGGTATTTGGGCCAATCATTTTTTCTCTCTTCCTCAGATATATGTAAATCTTTTTGAAAAACTACCTAAGCCCCTCGCTAGTTACCAAACAGGCATGTCTTTCTCAAGGACTTGGTCATTTCTTTAGACAGTAATGCCCAGGAAAGATTGTGATACTATCTCCCTGGTCCTGGAGGAAAATACAAGCCAACCTTTCTATTGAATTGTTTTCCTTAAATCATTTTTGCCCTTTCAAATGCATTATGGGCATTATTCTTAATCATATTTTTACAAATACTATGTTCTTATTTTTTTCATTTCCTTTTCATTGTTTTCATCCTATCCTGAAGTTTTCTAAGCAAACTTGTTTTGGTTCATTACTGAGTCAGTCTTTGGGTTAAGATTAGTGTTCTGCCACCCACCACAGACATGCCAGCCTACTTCCCAGTGGCTTCCAGCACTGATCTCAAATATCCACTGTCATGGCCCGTGACTGGTCAGTGTTCCTGAGAGAAGCATGCTGGGATGCTGGGTCACTCTTGGTCACAGAAGTTGGCTGAGAACAGCGAGAGGAGAGGCCTTCAAATTCTTTGGACATCATGATTTAAAGCCCTTTCCCCAGCTGCATCCCAACCAGTTAGGAGTGTTGTCTGGGCTTCTCCCAGGTCAGTGATAATTAGCCAAGGCTCCACTTCCAACTATATTCTTAGAATGGATGAAACTAAAGTGTACTTTTTATTCACCTTGGATAAACTGCACTCTCAAAACACAGCATTGATCTCTGCAGATGTAATGAAATAGAAAAGAGAGTTTATGGGCCTTGGCTGATGTGATTAGGGAAACATTAAGGCAACAGTCAAAAATGCAAGGAATAAACAATATTAAAACTTGGCAGACCACTCATTGAAATGCTATTTACTGTTTTGTAACTTATTTGAAAGCTCGTGGCTCGGGCCCTTCAGAGTCCTCCTTCCCTTGCTACCCACAGTACAGCCAGGTCATTAAGGTTTTCAGCTGTACTTTGTAAAAATGCCATTTCACCTCTCTGCTTATTTTTGTTCTACTTTTTTTCCCCTCAGCTTCCTCTAATGCTTGTCCTCTTCATTTGGCCCCAAATTCTTCCACTCACTATGTTTTTATTTTTCCTTCTTTACTTCTGTTTTTATAGAGCCAGTTTTATTAATTCTGAGAGTACAGATGGAAGTGGAGCCTTGGGTAATTGTTGGTTACTTGTCTTACTGGGGTGCAGCTGGGAGAAAACCGTCCCTCTGAGAACTTCCAAGGAACTCTGGAGGTCTTTTCACTTACTGCTCTCAGCTTACTTATTTAGTTAAAAAAAAGATTTCATTTATTTGCAAAGAGAGAGGGAGAAAAAGAGAGAGAGAAAGAGAGAGAAAGAGAGAGAGAGAGAGAGAGAGAGAGAGAGAGAGAGAGAGAGAGAGAGAGAATGGGCATGCCAGGGCCTCCAGCCACTGCAAACAAATTTCAGAGCATGTACCACTGTGCTGGCTTTATGTGGATACTGGGGAGTCAAACCCCAGTGGTTTGGCTTTGCAGGCAAGCGCTTTAACTGCTGGGCCATCTCTCCAACCCCCATTTATATCATTTTTGTGAATGTGTGTGTGTAAAGTGTAAAGGGTGGTATGGGTGCGTGTGGTGTATGCACACCTATATGTGTCCATGTGGGCTTGTCTGCAGTGGTCAGAGGAGACTTTCTGCCCATTCTTACTTGAGCAGGAATCTCTTACTGGTTCTGGGGCTTGCCTGTAAGCCCCAGCCACTCTCCAGTCTCTGCTCCCCACAGGACTGGGGTTGCAGACATATGAGAACACACCCTGCTGTCTAGGTGGGTCCTGGGAATCCAGCTTGAGAAGTCTCTCCGGCCTCCTCAGACCTTCATGCTTGATAGGAAGTGCTCCTAACTGCTGAGCCATCTCTCCAGCCCGATATAGCTTTTGAAAAGGTTCACCAAAGCCTTTTATTTTCAATACAACCTTCCTAATAAATAGGATGTGAGAGTGGGGGATGGGCAGAGCAGGACTACTCTGAGAAGCTTTGAGGTTCCAGACTGAAGCTGACACCTGCCAGGAGATGCAGGGCAAGAATTTTAAGAATAAGCGGAGGTGGATGATCTGACCTGCAACAGTGTTTTTCGAAATAATCCATACTCATGCACACAGGCTTCCTCATTCTAGCCCCTAAATCTGAAACATTAAGAGATTTATGTTTTTCCTTTTAAGGACAGATAGTGGTAAGGAAGGATGTATGAAATACAACAATATACCACCTCAAAAAACTGCTTATGGAGGTCCAGGCTTAGAGGTTCAAGTACTGATGGCAGTTTTATTTTGAAAAGAATGCTAAAACTTATGTGGTTTTTCTTTCTCATTTTTATACTAAAAGAAAAGCTAATAAATTCTATTTTAATTATGAAAAAAGAAATAAAATCACTCTTCATTGAAAAGACAAATGTCTGGGTTAGAAAACTCTATAACATCTTGTAATTTCTGCATGCCTATATTGCCTGGGCCACTTTTCATTTTTACTTTTATTCAGTGTCCAATAGATGTGCTTGTTACATTTGAGAAGCCCAATAATTAAGTTTTTAAAAGGCTAGAATAAAATTCACATGTATGTGAGTTTATATATTTAGAAAAAAATCTGAAAGGGTGATACATCAAAGCACCTCCATGTTTGTCTCTAAGATGTGAAGTTATGGTTTATTTTAATGTTTGATTTTTGTTATTACCTGTATTAATTAGTGTTTCATTGCTTTTGCCAAAATAAATAAAAACATAAACAAATAAAGAGAAAGGATTTCTTTTGGCTTACAGTTTGAGAGGTAAACCGTTTAGTCCATGATTGTTTAGGCCTATGTGCTTGGACAGAACATCATTGAGGTGGAGGTGTGGTGAGAGCTGACCTCCACTTCAGAGAGGAAGCAAGGAGAGTGACCAGGGATGACATCTCTAAGGACCCAGCTTCCTCCAGCTAGATTCCCACCTGCTAAAGTAGTGCTATCAGCTGGAGCTCAACCTTTCAGTATGTAAGCCTCTTGGGGAGACACTTCATATCCAAACATAACAGTCTGCCCCAGGTTACCGAAATTCCATGGCCCCCTCAAAATGTGAAGGCATTCAGTCCATCTCCAAGGATCCCTAAAGTCTTAACAGTTCTGATACCGGTCAAAAGTCAAAATTCAATGCCTTTTCTAAGACTCAAGACATTCTTATGGTGAGCCTCGTAAAATCAAAAAGGTTACATGCTTCCAAGATACAATGTCACAGAATTAAACATTTCCATTAGAAAGGGAGGAGGGGCTGGAGAGGTGGCTCAGGGGTTGAGGTGTTGCCTGGTTCCATCCCCCAGAACCCACATAAAGCCAGATGCATGGTGATGCACACATTTGGAGTTCGTTTGTGGTGCTGGAGGCCCTGGCACACCTATTCTGTCTGTCTCTCTTCTCCTTCTCTCTCTCTGCTTGCAAATAAATAAATAAATATTTTTAAAGGGGGAGCAAAAAGGGTACAGAAAGGAGAAATAGAACCAAAGCAAAACCAGAACCCAGACAAACATCGAATCCCATAGCTTCCTGCCTGGCATGCAGGGGATGCAGTGTTGTGATGTGAGCTTGCAAGTGCTTGGGCACCACTGCCATTTGTATTCCCGTGCCCCTGTTCCAAGCTGGCTCCCCTCACTGCCTGTGCTTTCCTCAGCGGGCTTCCATTTCCCTTGGGGTTTCTATTGTAGCTTGTGCTTCAAGCGCTCCTCCAATGGGATCCTGTCATTGCCCACGGGGGGGGGGGCAATGATAAAACACACACAAACACACACCGCTTATGGGTGGAAGAACGCGGGTTCTCTTTATTCTCTCTCCCTCTCTTTATTGCTCTCTCAGATCCTCTTCCATAAATGAAACCAGAATATATAGAGCTCCTTGCCAATCAGGGAGCTATTGGTCTATGATAAGAACCTGTGGGCATGATGTGCAAATAGCCAATCAGGACTACCTCCTGAAACCTATTAAGCTAAGCCCCTCTTGGCAAGCTGTCAGGTGCTGTCCTGAGATTAAGCCAGGGTGTGCCTCCGTGGGCCCCCAAAGGCTTTCACCCCCAACAGGATCCCAACAGGGAATCCAATCCTGCTCCATTCTTCAAGTTTTAGATTTTTATCATCAGAACAAGAACAGTGTTTACTATCTGGTATCTGTTTATCTATCTTCCATTGTCATCATCATTATCTATCTATCTCTCCTTTCCTTTGATAAGACTGGTAGGTAGGGGTAGGGATAGAGACTCTATTAGGCCTGTTAGATTTAGCAGAAAGTGATGCAAAGGAGCAGAGATGATACAGGCATCAGGCTGATGCCCAGGGCAGATCAACAGGAGCTATGCAGTGAAGTCAGCTTCAGCAGAAAAAGCCTGAGGCTGGACTCAACGAGAGAGAGTAAGTTGATTGGCTGTCTATCATTCAGCTTGAGTTTAACTCAGAAGATGAAAGAATTTTCTCTCCCTTAGAGAGCTTGTAAAAAAAAAACAGAAATACTAAAAATAGTGATCTCTAATGGAGGGACTGTGTGCATGCTGGTGCATTAGGGTATGGCAAGCAATTAGATGTTGTTTTCCTGACACTCAAGGTGTCTCGGCGGGTTTCCATCATGTAGAGGCAGTCTTTGTGGTGGCCTTCCAGAATTCCTGTGATGTGTAGCAGGTTAGGGGTATTCAGTGAGGGTCTCATCTTGATTTAACAAAGTAGCTCCAGATAGATAAGTGGTTTTCAGTGATTGTTGCAAACCGCACACAGACACACCAGAGGACACCAAAGGGAAGGCAGAGCTGGCCCTTCTCAAGTACTCAGAGCAAGCTCTGTGCTCAACATGTTCTGAGGTAAACTGTGTTTGGATAGAAGTTGGACAAACACAGTTGAAGGTATCAAGATAATTTAGAACTTGCATTTGAATCCACTATCATTAATAGTAAATCAAGCTGTCCAGGCATACATGAAGTCGTCATGATAAGAGTGAAAACTAAGCATTTGGAACATTACAAGCAATAGCATAATCATAATGAGAACAAAGGAGAAGGTGTGCTCAGGAGTCAGAGAATGTTGAAGTTCTAGAGACTCCATCATAAACCAGTTCTGACAGAATGATCAAGGCTCATAGGGGTTGGGAGAGTGGCTTTTGAAGGTACTTACTACTTTGATAGCTGGGGAGACGTCCTGCCTGAGGGATCAGGCACCTCTATGTTCTTGTGAAGATTCTGGGTAAAATCTGGGCCAGAAATCTGTGAGTGTCTTTATCCTTAAGATTACCAGCAATGGCCTCTGTGCACTGCCACAATAAACCCCCAGCCTAGTGCTTTGATCTATAAATGTGACATATTGTGTTTGGGAATGTCAAAATTTTCTTATAGCTATAAAAATCTGCAATTTTATGAGAAAAGTTAGTTTCCTCACAGGGGTAGATCCAGGGAACTTTCCAGGTGGTTTGTCTAGGTATAGCCTGGGAAAAGGACCTGTTTTAGAGCTATGTAGAGGAGAACTTGTCCAGATGAGGAAGAGCTATACTACATAGTGAATTCTAGATCAGCCTGGACTAGAGTTAGACTCTACCTCAAAAAGCCAAAAAATAAAAATAATAAAAATAAAAATAAACTCAATCTTCGTGACAACCCGAGCTGCCAAGTGGCTCTGAAGTGGCTGTGTCATTCTCGTCATGCTGTAGGTGGTTCCGGAGTGGGTGGCCCTGCAGAGGCTGGTTGAAAAGCTAATCCCAGCTAAACTCAGGCCTGGAGTCCTGCAGCCATGAAGACATACAATTTAGTTTTGTTCTTTGGTGAAATCCATCTCTACTGCTAAGCACAGAGCTCAGACTCCCAAATGACAGTTCCAGGAGGAGGTCTTGTCATTAATGGACCAGGAGGGCAAGTCACCTTATCAGAACACAGGCAGGTGGTGTGACTTCTACTGGTTGTTACTAGGGAAGAGGATGGTTACACAGGAAACCAACCACAAGATATTCTTTCGGCTAACAAATGGAGAATGTTTACTCATCTGTGTCACTGTTCATAAATTCAACAAATTTGTATTGACCTTATAAGATGTGAAACACTGTTCTCTATGTTTGCACTGTAGAGCACAATGATCCTCTCTCTGTCCTCTGGGAGATAACAGCTTGGCAGAAAGACAGGGGAGAACAGAGCAGTGACACTGCGCTGTAACGGATGCCACAGGAATGCAAGAACCAGTGGAGAAGCACTTAATGACTGGACACAGTGCAGCTCTCCTCCCCGAGTCTTGCGGTCTCACAGGGAAAGCCCGAGGGAAGAGTTCCAAGGAGTTGGAATAGGGTTTGTCTTCTCTGAATCTCATGTTGAGTTGTGATCTCCATTGTTAGGGAATAATGGAGGAAACTTGTTCTGGCCAGATGCTTAGGGAGGTGACTAGGATTGGATAAGCTCATTGGAGCAGAACCCCCATGATTGGATGCTGGTGGCTTTCTAGGAAGAGAGAGAGATCACGATATTCACAGGAAGGCCATCAGCAGATGCTGCCCTCCCCCGTCCCAGGACCATGACCATGACCATGTCTGGAAGGCATAGAGGCAAACACGGTGAGTTCTCACAAGCAATTCACTCATTCAGTAAACGCTGGCTGAGCACCTGCTGTGTGCCGGGAACTGTCCCAGGTACTGGGGGCACGTCACAGACCAACAGACCGATTCCTGCTTTCATAGAGCAGAGAAAGAGGAAATAATAAGTAAAGAATGCAGTGTGTTACATGGTGAGGAGCATGACAAAAAGGAAAGGAAGAAAACAGAGCAGGGTGGAGGGATGGAAAATGTATGAGCCAGCTTGATGTTTCTCAGAGCCTCTCCCTGAACTCTGTCACTGGAACAGCCCATCTCCCCAACATTTGTCTGAAGGGTCTTCCTGAGATCAGTCACATCACTCCTGTGGTTATAGTCATGCTGGGGTTCTTCACTGCTTTGAGGCTCAGCTCTAAATTCCTCAGCATGCCCTGCCCACCTCAAGCATCCCTTCTTTGGGGGTTTGCACACTGATTGACTGCCTCCTCACCTTCTGTTTCTCTTTCATATTTCCCTTCAGGTACCAGGTGATTGGTCCCAGGGAAGTTGGAGCCACCCCAACCCCAGCACCACCTAGCAGCTAATCTGTATACTCCACACCCTAAACAGAGTGACTGATTGTGGGGAGGCATCAGATCAAAAGTGGTCCAGTTAGGATTGTACCTGGAATGTGAGGGATGCAGGATTCTTGGCAATGTGGGGTGCAGAGGTGAGACTTATCCTGGTATGGACATTTCATTGCTCATGGAAAAAAACCTATGTGAGGATAAGTTGGAGAGTGGAAGAGTTGGGTAAAAGTCAGAGCCAGAATTCCAAAGACATACATGGCATGTAATTGCTTGAAAACATCTGCTTCTCCATAGAGTTTCCCAAGACCACATGGTAGTGGCTAGAAATGCAGGTTCTTAAGCTGTACACACCTTCTAAGTCAGAAACCGTGGGGTACAGTCCAGGCAAGTGATTCTGATGCTTGTTACCATTTGAGAGCCACAGGTCTCACTTAGATACAATAGCTAGTCCAGTTTGCATTGGGGTTTCAGTTCCCTGTTTCATCTGCTCTTTGAACCAGTAGGACTCTCAGAAGGTACAAAGACAAGTGCAGCAGCCTCTGAGTCCTTTAGAATCTGCTCAGTTGTGAGCTGTTTTCTGGATGGAAATTTGTTCATTGCCCAAAACATTTCTATATCTTCTTTCCTTTAAAGTTTTATTATGGTAAAATATGCATAACATAAAAATTATCATGCATCTGTATTAAGCATACAGATCACTGGTGTTAAATATAATAACTGTGTTGTGCAATCATGACCACCATTTATCCCCAGAAGTGTTTCATCACCCTAAAATGAGCTTTGCCACCAGTAAACAATAACTTCCTATCCTTTCCCTCCTCAGGTCACTACCATTCAATTTTCTTTATTTGTTAATTTGACTATTTTAGGTGCCCATGGGTGTCATACAGAATTTTTCCTTTTGTGAGTGGCTTCTTTTGTGTAATATCTTCAAGATTCGTCCATGTTGCTATATGTGTTAGAATTTCCTATTTGCAGAAGGCTGAGTGGCATTGTTCCGCATTTTGTTTACTCAACATCTATCAGTGGCTTCCACCTCTTGGCTATTATGCATAATGTTGCTATGAACACACATACACAAAGCTCTGCTAGAGTCCCTCCATTCTCTTCTGGCATTCTTAGTGCAAATCCACAAATCCTCTCTCATTCTCTCTCTCACCCCTCTGGGACGAGGGGTTTTTTAGTGGACTGAAATTAGTTCTGGATACTTTGAATATTTTCTCTTGCATTACAAAACCTCTTAAAGTAACTCAATACCCTATTATGTAACTGAAAACACATGAGCTGTTACTATTCCCTTGGGATCATTCTTTACGGGTCACGGCCCTACCCTAAAAGAGGAAGGGAAACATACACACTTAGAAAGTACCAGGGCTGGCTTTACATGTTTTTAAGTTATAATATTTGTGCAACAACCCTTCCAAATGAGGGTTCTTATCTTTTATAAAGAGTGGACTCAGCTTCAGAGAGGTCACATATGTGGTCCCAAGGCCCCAAATTGGAATGCAAGCATAGCTCTGGGAGTTGGTGGAGAGACTCCTGTCACCCTGCTCTAGTTCCATGTCTAACTGGAGAGACAAAACAAGCCAGTCAGTGCTGGTTGCCCATCTGAGAAGTGTGAATATCAGTGTGCAGTATACTGGCTGGAGTGTAATCTGTGTTGAAGATCAAACTTGATCAGGACCATTTAGGTAAACAATAGGTTAAAGAGAAATCATTCCCGGGGTGGGGACTATATCGGGGTGGAGGAAGGGAGGAGGAGTTAGTATAGACCATGCAAGGGGCAGACGATGGGCCTTCAGAAGTAGAGGGTGCTTGATGTGGAATACCAAGTAATAAGTCTAGGTCAGAAGGTTCCATGCACGTCAGAACAAAACTGGACCTGCAAGCTTTCTGAAAGTAACATGGCACAGTACTTAGAGGGTTCAGTGATCATCACTTGAACCTCTGTCTTGTACTAATTTGGAATCTTGGAACAAGTCATTTAAACACACCAACCCTTTGTTTACTCATTTGTAATGAGGGATGGTAATACCTACACTAGACTATTGTTGTAAGATGTATATTTGCATATATGTAGTATATAAATAGTGTTTGTCTAGGCCTTGCTCATAATTACCTAGTCACATGAGTTGTAGCTCTCGACATCACCACCATGCATATCCCAGGAGGGTTTGTGCCCACAGGGAAGGTCAGTGGCATGGAATGCAGAGGGAACCCAATAAGATTCCAGATTCTTATGTTCTGGAACAAAGAATTGGACCAGGAAGACAAGGGTAGCGATTGAATTAGAAATAGTACCTTAAGAAAGAAAATGCTCCCACGCATGGGAGCAGGGCCGAGAGCTAGGGAAGGTCCAAGGCACAACAGCTACTGGGAAATGAATGAGGAACCTTTATGGATACTTTACAAAGCATTCACCTTCTCCTGCTCTTGTACATCAAAGGCTTTTCTCACACATGCTCTGTCCTTTGCATGTAGCCCTGCTGGGGAAGGGTTTCTAGTCTTTCTGCTGTCCGGCATCTTTGTAAATTTTTTTACATGCATACTGGGGATTGAACTCAGGTCCTTATGTTTGTACAGCAAGTGCTCTTACGTGCTGGGCTATTTCCCCAGGCCATTGCAAATGCTAATCTCTATCTGCCCCTCTCTCTCTCTCTCTCTCTCTCTCTCTCTTTCTCTCTCTCTCTCTCTTCCCTCTCATCTCCTCTCCTCTTCCTCCTCACCCCTCTCTCCTAAATAAATAAATATTTTAAAAATATTTTTTTATTTTCTATCAGTTTGTAGGTATGGTAAGTCTTTCTTTAAGATGCTTTTGAGGTAGTGGAGACTCAAAAAGTAAACGTTTTTGAGAATAAATTTGAGCTCTTTTAGTCTGGTGGGGTAAGCCTTTATCTACCCTTAGAATGTATTATCAAACATCAGAAGATATTTATGTATTGCTTTAGCTGCTATAATTTACAAGTGCTTACATTTACAAACGTAATCTGGAGATGCAAGATGTGGGTTTAGGAATGTACCTATCTCTTAGGTGAGAGTTTTAAACATTATGTCTTCTTGTTGGGCCACATATAGGGCAATTCTCAAAGAAATGACACACTCATTCCTTTGGCTTTTGGACATTCTCACTAACATTGGTTACTACATAGGTTCATTTAGTAAAGGGTCCTGGATTATAAATTAAAGCAAAGAACCATCTATCTCTACAGCCCCCTAATGGCAACGTGTTTTTGTTTGTTTGTTTGTTATAGTATTTCTCTCTAGCTAGGCTTACCTGGAACTCTATAATCAGGCTGGCCTTGAAGTTTTGGTGGTCCTCCTACTTTGGCCTCCCAAGTGCTCAGATGAAAGGCATGTGCCATGGTGGCCGGCAAGATGAAGGCATCATGAAAACAAGGCTGCACCTGAAGCAGAACAATCATGTCCTGAGAATCAGTTTTTACCCCCAAATAGGGGCTTCTTTAGACCATTTCAGAACCAGAACTGAAACAGTAGTCACCAGATAACATCTTGTTCAATTCCGTGTACTTTTTGTCTTTTATATTAAAATTTTAGTAACACTATGAACTAAAAGGATTTGGGACTAACTTAACAGTTTTAGTTTATATGACCATTTATTTACAAGCTAACTGGGTACCATGTAACCAATATAAAATCATAAGTGTGTGTATAGAGCCATAAGTAATGGTATAGATTTTTAAAAGCACAGATTTTATTGCTTTTACTTAAATCTATCATTTGCTAGTTTTTAAGTTTGACTAAAATGGTTATTTCCTCCATAGTATTAGGCAACCCTTAATCTGAAATCTGTGTTTATAAAGACATGACTTTTAATAAAAATAAAGCAGCAAACTTAGATCTCAAAGACATAGTCTAACCTGACATCAAAAAGCCTTTAAGCAGGTTAAGCAGGCACCAGCAGTTTGGGTTTAAAATGGCCATATATATTTATTTTTTCTGTTTTTAATTGAACAAGATAAGAACCTAGAAAAACCTGTTTTTCTTAAGGAGGAAATCACAGTAACAGTCAATAGTTTTCATATCTTGATGATACAATGTCACAATTTGAAGTTAAATTTTATCTTAAAATATAAGATATTAGGGCTTTTTTATTGTTGCTGTTTTTGTTTGTTTGTTTGGTTGGTTGGTTTTTTGTTTTTCGAGGTAGGGTCTCCCTCTAGCCCAGGCTGATCTGGAATTCACTATGTAGTCTCAGGGTGGCCTCATGGTGATCCTCCTACCTCTGCCTCCCAAGTGCTGGGACTAAAGGTGTGTGCCACCACGCCAGGCCCACTTAATTGTTTTTTGGTAAGACTCAGTAACATACATAGCTCTTACTCTTATAGAGTTTGAATGTTACTGCTTGTTTGGATTGCTTCTCTTGTAATTTTCATTGTGAAAAGGAAATTTAGTATAAAGATCTTTGACAGACATATACATATATTTCCACATTTTACATGTATCATTGCCTTAATAAAAATCTTAAATTTATCATTTATATTTTAAGAATATCCCTAAAAAATCTATAGGAACTAATCTAATAAAAGTATTTTTTTCGAGGTAGAGTCTGGCTCTAGCCCAGGCTGACCTAGAATTCACTATGTTGTCCCAGGCTGGCCTTGAACTCACAGAGATTCCCCTACCTCTGCCTCTCAAGTGCTGGGGTTAAAGACATGTGCCACCATGCCTGACTTAATACAACTTTTATGACTCCAATGAATGCTGTTTTATTTAAACAAGTAGCATTTCAAAGTTTTGTAAAACATTTTTTTCAATGTTTTCTCTTTAAAAATTTTTTTTATTGTCCATAATGAGTTACAATATTTAGTGGGCAAACAATGAGTTGTTATCCTCAATTCCCCCGCTGCCCTCCCCTCCCCAATTCACTGGATAACCTCCTCCATGGGTCGTCTGGATCAGTCCTTGTGCCAGGGGACCATGGATAGCCTAGTATTCAGCCAGGTTCTCCAGGCCATGCCTCTGGATAATCTCCCCCACCACGGCTCTCACAATCTTTCCGCCCCCTCTTCCACATAGTTCCCTGAGTCGTGGTGGATAAGTATTAAGGCTGCTTTAAGGTTGTGAGCTTAGGGGTTTTTGTGTCGAAAATTGTTGGTTTCTGTCTCACTGGCTTATCCTGTGTTGATTTAATGGCTGTGGCTGAGAGGGGGTGGAAAGATTGTGAAAGCTGTGGTGGGGGAGATTATCCAAAGGCATGGCCAGGAGAACCTGGCTGAATACTAGGCTATCCATGGTCCCCTGTAAAACATTTACTATACCCTTAAATACCATTTTTAAGAAATTAAGAGTTCATAAGGCAATATGTGCTGAGTGAGTCTTTTACTACTCACATTCACAACATACACACTTAGGCACGCTGAAAAATAATAACTTTAGTATATAATAAAAAAGTGAAAAGTGAATTGCTCACAAGTTTTATTAACTCGGTTATTTGTGGAAATTCTAGTTTCAGACTGCCCCAGTGATAGTTTATGGAGTCTAAATGTGGATTCTCCCTGTCACCCTGTGCTCTTAAGTATGTGCACCTCATTAAGCCCCAGCTCAAGCTTGGGCAAGGAAGAGGGTCCAGGGACACCCTCTGCCCAGGGCCATTAGGCACTATACGCCAGGGAAAGGAAAGAGGTAGTAAAGAAATAGCTTTGTCCAGGAGTCCTCATGTGGTCATTCTGCCTCCCATGGGAATTTGCCCATCATTTCCAAGTGTTCTGGGGGGCAAGGCATGGTGGTGCATGCTTTAATCACAGCACTCTGGAGGCGGAGGTAGGAGTGCTGTGAATTTGAGGCTAGCCTGGGACTACAGAATGAGTTCGAGGTCAGCCAGGGCTACAGTGAGACCCTACCTCAAAAACAAACAAACAAACATAAAACAGTGCTCTGAGGGAAGTGAAAGAAGGAGAGAAGGAAGGAAGGGAGGAGGGAGAGATGAAGGAAGGAAGGAAAGGAAGGAAGGAAGGAAGGAAGGAAGGAAGGAAGGAAGGAAGGAAGGAAGGAAGGAAGGAGGGGAAATACTGGCTACAAAGATGGGTGCTCTTCTTTTTTGGGGTGTACTTCTTAACAAAGAGAAAGAAGGAAAACATTTCATGCTCCTTTGAGTTAAAGTTCTTAAGAGATTAGAGACATAAATATTAATGTCCTGGCTATTGGTCACCAATTGCTCCTGGCATGGTTGGAGTCCAGAGGGCACCCGCTGAGATTTCCAGGCTCTTGTATCCTGGGACAATGGCATGGAGCAGTAGAGATAGAGATACTTGATTAAGAAAGAGAACACTCCCAAGCATGGAAGCAGGCCAGAGGGCTGGGACAGGTCCAAGGCGCAAAGGCTCTGGGCCTGTTCCTTGGCTGCAAGAGGGCAGAGGGGTCATGGGGGGCTGCACTTTTCCTTGCTCTGATCTTTTGTCTGCATAGTCTTTGTGTGTCGGCCATGACGCATGATGTTAATACAACAGCCAGTGAATATTCTAGAAAGTCTCTGAACATTTCTTGCCTTCTGGACTACTCTTTAGAAGCCCTACAGCATGTATTTCTTGAAAGTGTTAATATGAGTCCCCAATATTATAACTTTGATTCTTTTTAGAATATGAAATGCCATCATTTATTTGGTTTACAAATGGTCACGCCATTTGATCATCTTAGCTTTTTAGGACAAATTTCATCTCAAAACAAATTACCCAATAAAAGAGTTATTCTTGAAGTGAAATTTTTTCTGATTTTGAATCGTGTCTGATTTTTTTCTATGTAAATCACCATGTTAATCATTTCTCCAAGGAACTAGAACACCAGAATTGGTCCATTGCTTATTTGAATGAAGTGACATGCATCACTGGTTGAACTCTTGATGTGGGTGACATCTTATTGCTCTTCAGAGTTTAAGCAGATTAGTAAGAAAAGTCTTTGAATTTCCTGTAAGCAATGCAAAGTCTCTG
>PVHP010025044.1:0-16737 GCA_004024765.1 Zapus hudsonius
TATATATTTAGAGGGAGAGAGAGAGAGAGAGAGAGAGAGAGAGAGAGAGAGAGAGAGAGAGAGAGAGAGAGAGCACGAGCGTGAGAGCACCAGGGCCACCACCTTGTGGGTCTGGCTTGTGTGGGTCCTGGAGAATTGAACCCGTGGCCTTAGGCACTGGAGGCAAGTGCCTTAACCGCTAAGCCATCTCTCCAGCCCTAAAGTGAGGTTTTACATTCCCATCTGAGAAGGGAGTCAGGCCCTCAAGATCAAGGTCCACAATTGCAGTCTGTGGACTCCTGAATGTATGTTTTCAGGACTCCAGGGCAGCTGCCAAATTGCGGGCACTCATCAATAACTGATGAAGAATGGCTATCGGGCTGTCCCTGGGCAAAAAGCAGCCACTCCAAAAGTAAAATCTAAATGGCTATCTCCCTATTTTCAGAAAAAGCAAGGAAGCAGCAATTCAGGAGAGGAGACGGAAGTTTTGTTCTGGGGCCAGAGCAGGGAGAAAGCAGGAAAGCCGGAGGCCATAGAAACGGGCAGTGTTGTCTCTGGGACCCACTTAGCTTGGTCTCAGGGCTTCTCCCTGGAAAGCTCAGCCCAGTGGGAAAGGCCTCCAGGGACATCTGTGCCAGGCAGTGCTGAGCCAGGATGTGACTGACCCTAGCTCAGAGCCCTTAACCCAGTACTACGTACGGTGCCTCCTGTGCACACAGGGGCACACTGGGAGCCTCTAGTCAGAGCCTTTGGCCTGGACTCTGCTGCACCTGGGGCTCATCTGGCTGCTGGAAAACCACAGAGCATGCGCACTCTCTGTCCTGACGAACTCCTTTATGTCTTTGCAGCAACTAGGCTGGTAGCGAGAAGGTACCCACACATGCAGGATAGCACCATGCAGGCTCAGCCCACATGGCCCTCTGTACCCCAGACCACTTATACTTTTTTGGACTCCATCAGTACTCACCTTGGGTGCCCACCAAGTGATCCCCACGTGGAGGGCGTAATCACAGCAGACCTTGGGGTCAGCCAGACCCCGACACTTCTCATAGGCATCCACGAGGGAGGTCTCCTTGTCAGGCAAGACATGGCCGATGATCATGGTGGTGCCTCCAACAAGTGCTGCCTGAGGGAGAGGGGGAAGGCAATTCTGTCACAGCTCTGCTTGCACCCAAGTCACTGTCACAGAGACACAGTGTTCAGGGTACACTTGGGACAACCACTGAGGCTGTGACACAGCCAGGTTTGGAAACTGTGAGGGGCTGCATAGAAGTGGGGGTAAGTGTACAATTCCTCAGAGCGGTTTGCCTATCAGGTGAACCTGCTTCTTCCTCCTCAGGGGCTCTAGCTTGGTGCTTTGGAGAAACTACTTAGTATGTCACCAAGCCTAAGGACAACCCCTATCTTCCCAATAAGATCTGCTCCCAAAATGATTCCTGGCTAACTTTAAGATCCAGATGACACGGCTGGATGCCCGAGTATAACACGACATGAAGAATAATCATGTCCTTATTTAAAATTTGCGAGTCTATTTATACACATATCAAACCGTAACACATAAAATGTTATTTGGAATATACTGTTTTTATTTTCTCCCATCTCATGAAGCAATTTTACTCAAACTTCTCATCTGCTCCTCCAACACAGCAGCTTCCTGCCAAGCACACGAGCTTCAGTTCAGTCTTTCTTGTCAGAGAGCTTTTCGAAGCAGGTCTGCTCGATGGAAAGGAAGTCTCTAGGAAGCCTCACCACACTCAGAGCATAGCCACAGTAAGAGTGCTTAACCCTGTTAAATCCCCCATAACTTAAGGAACCCAAGTTAAGTAGATAACTTCTATGAACTTCCAAAACTAGCACTGTTCAAGGCGGTTTCACAAGAATGTATTGTTCCCTTACAAAAGTTTGTTACTAAAATTAAAATATCAGAGTCCTGTAATATGACCATCATTCTGGGTCCACTAATATGAGCTCTTTCCTCTCTCTCTCTCATGAAAGATTGTGGAAATATGTCCTTCTATCGGAGTCCTTTAAGTAACTTGGAATGAGGGCTTCAGGCTCAAATTCCTGGTAGATCACACAGCTAGGTTAATTTCCCTGAAGTACAGGTTCTCTACCCACATACTGGAATAGCTTCCTGGTTCAGATAGCTATAAATGTCCAGTCAAATGTCACTTGTGGAGTGGATTTGGTAGTGTCCTGACATGTGTGTTTAATTATTTAAAGGAAGATTTTTCCCCTCGGTGCAATTAAAGCACAATGAAATTGGCTTTATGATTTCATGCTTCTCTTTTCAGTCTAGTCCTTGATCATGAGTCAGAAAAACTGCAGAGGAATAAGGCATTGAGAAAACCTAGTTTGGCTACCAAACAATGCTTACAATGAAAAATCTCAGAGCTTTGACTGAGGCCTCAGCCGTCTGATGGCTTGCATTGCTTAAAGTGGCCACCAGAGGGTGCAGTTCTATGTGAGAAGTCTAGGAACTGGGTTGGGGAGAGAGAAGGGGAAGCAGGACAGATTGTAGCTTTATGAGCTGGCTTCTATTCCTGATTCTGCTGGATCCTGCCAGGTTGATTCATCCTCACAGCAGGTGGTTGTACTCTATTTTGTCCTGCCATGCATTTTCGCTTGTACATGTGCTCATGGGGGTGTCTGATATACTAGGATTTTACACACGGAATTGTCTTTTTCTTCTGTGGTTCTAAATTGATTCCCTTTGTGTCCCCTCAGCATCACTGCAGCCTTGGATAGCAACAAGAGAGCCAGCGAACAGCACAGTGTGGTAAGAGCCATTCTGCATAGCCGAGGATCCCAGGGCAAGAGGAGAAAAGCAGCTCGTTTGCCAAACCCTAGATCAAGCTGATAAGCTCTTACCCTCCTTTGACCACTAACAAGAAGGCTAGGTTTGGATTTAGAATTTGGTTGGCGGGCTCTGGAAATTGAGCTCCATTGCAGAAGTTAGTGTTGGCCTCTGGGCCTGAACCAGACCATACCTTCTACCCCAGATCCACACTGCAGCTTACAGACCTAAGCTCTGCTCACCCCTGCAAAATGCTGCCCTTGACAGGGTCAGGCTGGTGTAGGTCCTGGAATGGCTCCTGGTCTTTTGTCAGGGAATTCCAGGGGCCAAGAGGCGCCTAGGAGCAGGATGGGCAGCCTTTGGGCGCCATGGAGAAGAGAGTCTGGCACCCAAGTCCTTCTTAAGGACAGGAACTAAAAGAGTTTTGGAAGGAGTGTGGAGCATCAGCCAGTGAACTTGACTTCCTCACTTACTGGCTGAAATCCAGGAGCAACCATGGCACTTGAACTCAGGCCAGCAGGCTTATACGTAGATACCTTTAATCACTGAGCCATCTGCCCGGTACCAAAACTTTAAGGTAATCTTTGGTCCAGCTAAGCCTTCCTCAGTGTGTATATGGGTATACATTTATTCTGTGACAGACTTTACACTACTCAGTGGTAGAATAATATGGAGGAGGACCGTCTGTCTAGCAATCACAGCACTAGACACATCTGGCAGGGCATGAAGCGTTATTTCACCATTTCAAATGATCACTATTGTTTTGCTTTTGACTTGCATGACAGACTGCTGGGTAAATCTAGATCTATTTGATTCCCAGGAATGCCACTCCCATTTGCTTCCTAAAAATACCTAATATACTTAATGATATTCTACTTTGTGACAGTTTCCAAGCACAGAGTCAGTGAAGGGTAGGAGCCTGTACTCGAACTCAACCTAAACCTTGTATAAATTCCACCTTCTACTTCAGAAGTTTATCCACCACCCTGTGTAGAAGTCTCCATGAAAATCATCTGCCTGCTCAGCAAACTGGAAATTTCAGATACTTACACCTGTTCAGTTTATTTGCTGATTATCACAGTATGGGCGGGAACAATGTATGGGTCCTGTATTAATCAATTTTTTAACTTATTTATTGTTAATAATTAGAAACACTGTCTGATCAAGTCTTGTGATGGTACCCCCATCTCCCTCCTCCCTCGCCCAACCTGCTGAGGGCCATCCTCAGTGGGATTGCTGGAACAATCCATGGGATGGGGGCTATAAATTGTACAAGTAGTAGCCAGTTTTTTGGTTTTGTGTGTGTGTTGTTATTGTTCTTGAGGGGGGCAATGTCTATGGATATTCTCCCTCACCAAGGCTCTTACAGTCTTTCCAACCCCTTCTGCAAAGTTCCCTGAGTCATAGTGGGTGTCTCTCCTTTTAAAAAAACTTTTGAGGGCTGAAGAGATGGCTTAGTGATTAAGGCATTTGCCTGCAATGCAGAAGGACCAGAGTTCGATTCCCCAGTGCCCATATACAGCCAGATGCACAAGAGGGCGCATGTGTCTGGAGTTCATTCGCAGTGGCTTGGAGGCCCTGGTGCACCCTCTCGCGCTCTCTCTCTCTCTCTCTCTTAAATAAATAAATAAAATATTTTTTTAAAAAACTTTTGATAGCTCCCATAATTATAGAACATAAACCATTATGATTCCCTCCCCACCCTCCCTCATATTGCCTCCCCCTCTCGATTAGTCTTTATTTTGTTTTGGTGTTGTCATGGTTTGATCCAGGTGTCCCCCAAACAAAGAATGTGTTCTGAATGATCGATCCCCAGCTGATGGCAGTTTGGAAATTAGAAACTTGCTAGAGCTGTGTTGTCAAGGGTGGACTTGTGGGGGTTATAAACCAGCTTCCCCTTGCTAGTGTTTGGCACACCTTCCTGCCATTGTTGCAGTGCTGTGGCGGAGGTGATGTCCAGCCCTCTGCTCAAGCCATCGTTTTCCCTGTCAGGATGGAGTCTCCCCTCGAGTCCGTAAGCCAAATAAACCCATTCCTCCACAAGCCGCTTTTGCTCGGGTTCTTTCTGCACGGCAACTAGAAAGCTGACTGCAACAGGTGTCATCATCTTTTCCTCCCATTATGTGTAGGTATTATCAGGCACTGGGAAGTCATGAGTATCAAGGCCATGTTGTGTCATGAAGGTCGCATTGTCTCCTCCCCTTCCTTTGGCTCTTACAATCTTTACGTCACCTCTTCTGCAACAGATCCTGCATCTCCTTTTTCTACAGCTCAGGAGCCCAGCCCATGAAATGGTGTCACTTCACAGTTAAGATAGGTCTTCCCACCTTAATTAACCTAATAAAGATAATCCTTCACAGGCATGCACAGAGGCTAACCTATATACAATGTATGTAATATATACATCTCTCACAGGTGATTCAAGGCCCTTCAAGTTGACAGCCAATATAAACCATCACAGTTCACTTCTGGCTTCATCAAGGCCAAGGCCATCCTCCATGTGGTGCAGACCTTATGTTTCCTTGAGTTTTTTTAGCAATGTTTTTCCTCTCCTGTATCACCTTCCTAGCCAATGAATGCAGTTGTCTTCCGTCGAGGTACAAAGTTAGCTATGCTGCTGAGAAGGCACTGAGCGACCCATGGGGTTTTCACTGGGAAGAAACAGGGACTTCCAGCACATATATTCATATAGTATTCATACAGGTGTGTGATTAAAGGTATGTGTATGCATGTGAGAAGGTGACCAAGACTCTACTATCTAGATGTACGGCTTGAGGAAACTCATGTTAAAGAGGGAATCCTACATTGAAAATCAAATGACAGGTTTTTGACATTGTGATGGTTTGGAAATTGTTTGAGCGATTTATTTAACCAATAGGTCATGGGCTGGCATTTAATCTTCATGTGAGGCATTGAGAGACTGAAAACTTAATCCTTCTATAGTGTTTAGTGGTAGGGCCTTTGGGAGGTGATAAGGGTTAGGTAAGGTCACAGGATGGACCTCTTTAGGATCGAATACTTTTTTTTTTTTTGAGGTAG
Organism: Zapus hudsonius; assembly: GCA_004024765.1. Classification (NCBI taxonomy): domain Eukaryota; kingdom Metazoa; phylum Chordata; class Mammalia; order Rodentia; family Dipodidae; genus Zapus; species Zapus hudsonius. The sequence continues at coordinate 5,816 of PVHP010025044.1, forward strand.
GGTCTCACTCTAGTTCAGGCTGACCTGGAACTCTCTGTAGTCCCAGGCTGGCCTCAAACCCACAGCGATCCTACCTCTGCCTCCCAAGTGCTGGTCTTAAAGGTGTGCACCACCATTACTGGTGGTTTTATAAGAGACCAGAGAGGATATATAGACACACACCCATGCTCCCTAGAGCTAGGGAGTGTCCTATTTGCCTCAGGACTCTGCCAGCAAAAAAGCCACCATCAAACACAGCATCTCATGGCCTTGGACCTCTAGACCTGTGGTCAAAATATTTGGGGATCACTGTCTCTGAAATTCTTAATATTTTTAAATAAGGAGTTCTGCATTTCCTTTTGTATCCTATAATCATGTAGCCATTTCTTCCAGCATTCATCACACATGCTGACTGATGGAGTGTGTAGCCCTTCGCCTGATGCTGGCTTCAGCCAGCTCACAGTGGGGGCTGAGGACACCTGGTTACTGAGCCTTCCTCTGACAAAGCCTCCACTCCATCCTTTGGAGTCTCCAAACCATATCTCCGCTGAAGGAAGCAGTTTCTGCCAAGGTACCCAGGGGCTGCCTCATCAATTGCTTGGGGTCAGTCACCCTCTTTGCCCTTCCAGCTACACCCAGCTCTCAAGCCTTCTTGGGACAGCCATTTGGTAGCCAGCTGAGCTCATCCTGTAGCTGACGGGGTTTCTCTAATTTCCACATTTGCAACTAATTCTGCTCCTGAACTTCCTTTCACTTTCCAGCCCTCACGTCAGGACTCAGTCTCTGTAGAGCATGGGCCCATGTCCTCACCTGCTAAGGTTCCTCTAAGCATTCCTGCATCTAAAATGCACACTTTATTCATTCAGCTTCCTCAGAGAAAAAGGCAACATTCAATCCATGATGCACTTTAGGAAAATAGCACTAGTTCCTAACTCTAATATGCCTGACATTTAAAGGACACGCAAAGTAGTATGGTAACGTGAATCAGACTTTAAGGCACATAAATCTAGGTTTAAATCCCAGCTTCAGAGCCAGTATAGAAGTGTGTGCCTCTAATCCCAGCCCTTGGGAGGCACAGGCAGGAGGATCAGGAGTTTAAGACCAGCCTCAGTTACACAGCAAGTTTGAGGCCAGGTGGGACTAAACGGGAGACACTGTGAAAAATAAACAAACCAAAAATATATATGCAGTGATTAATCTCTATTACTGTCAACTTGATTAGATCTAGAATAGCCTGAGACAAACCTCTAGGCATGTCTGCTGAGTTTTTAGATTAGGTTATTTGAAGTGGGGCCTCTCCTAACTGTGGGTGCCACCATTCCATGGTCTGGGGTGCTGGACTGAATAAAACTTAGAAAGCAAGCTGAACAGCAGCATCAATTTCTGCTTCCTGTTCACAGACTGAGTGTCACTGGCTGCTTCATGCTTCTATCACAGGCTTTCTTTCCCTGCTGTGACAGGCTGCATCCTCTCAAACTGAGCTGAAATAAATCCTCCCTTAAGCTGCTTCTTGTAGGTATTTGGTCACAGCAATAGAAAAGACATTAGACATGCATACATATACATACACACATACATACATACAAACACACACACTCTTCACATTTCTATGGCTTGTAAGACCTTGAGCAAAGTTTTAGTCACTTTGAGTTCCATTTCCCTGCTTTACAAACAGGACAAGAATACATCCCTTATGGATGTAATCCCAGGGGAATTGGGTGAGACAACACATGTAAACGATCTATGCCTGCATATAGTAGGGACCAAGAAAAGTGGTGATTCCCAACAACAGCATAACGTGTAGGCAGCACAAGGGGTGCTCTGTGCCCTTGGTACTGTGTATCAGGTTCTCCAGAAGTGAGAAATGTAAATACTTTTTTGGAGTGTGGAGTGGACAACCAGGATAGGAGAACATTTTTTTAAATAGAAATGACTTGAGAATACGATGTGACTACAAGCCAGCACAGGAAACAGCCTCAAGCATGATGGAGAACATTAGCCCCCTGGAAGGAAAGGTCCCATCAGAGCAGGAAGGCTGAGGTGGAATGTGGGCGTGACACTCAGAATAGAAAGCATAGCTAGGGGTTACAGAGAGGACCTATTTCATCTGGGTTGAGGCAAATCTCATTAGGATCAAGTGTATGAACCTTGATTAAGCTGGAATCCACCCAACTGGTAATGTCTGTCAACTTGTATTATGTGGCAGAGGGACTCTAAGGAGTGTGGAAAGTAACCTGGTTTCACTCCTATCCCTAAACCCAGGAGGCTGTTGGGAGAGCTGAGGTAGATTTCTTATTGATCTTGGCTACAAGTCATATGCAACTGCATATGAGAGAGAGAGAGAGAGAGAGAGAGAGAGAGAGAGAGAGAGAGAGAGAGAGAGAGAGAGAGAGAGAGAGAGGGAGAGAGAGAGAGAGAGAGGGAGAGAGAGAAGCAAGTAGACTTGGGCAGCTGAGGATGAGGAGCCAGGAATGGCCAACAACAAAGGGGTCCAGGATCCAGGCAGAACTCTAGTACAGTACAAAATGTGGGGGGATCCTAGGGCAGGCCAACTTGGGCTGGGACTCAAGGTGTCCTTTTCACTCTTGTTTACTAGAAATGCAGTTCAGGATGGTGCATACGACTAGACAGTGATGGAGAAGAGGAACTGTAGGCTGGCAGACCAGGATTGTATCACCCCTGAAGTGTCCTCTCGTCTGGGAAGCCCTAGCTTAGATGGATGGGGCATTATTCCCTGAAGAAGGACTACTTATCAGAGGGGTGGCTATGCTGGAAGTAAGGACCCCAATGCAGGATGGGTTGGATTTGAGGGCTTCTGAGGAGGTGCCCAGAGGTGTTAGGTTGTAGCTAATCAAGGGAGCTATTGGTCACAGATTTCCTGGGAAGAGAAGGCAGCAAAGGGAAGAAGAGAGCCCAGGGCAGAGCCCCAGACAGCAAGTGAGAACTGGGACCTGGGGTGGAATCCCTGAGGAAGTCCAGGCTAGCTGGAGTTATGAATGCCAAGGCAGGTACACTCCCTGGAAGCAGCACCTCCTCACAGACTGAATGGGCCCAGGTTTCTTCTGCCGCTCAGGGACACGGAGCACATCTACTGAAGAAACTCCCACTTCAGGCTCCTGCAATTATCACTCAACAAGTGCACACCACACTGCTTGCAGCAAACTGCTACTGAAAATGAGAGAAAGCTCTGGTTTGGCTGTGAAATCCATGCCTTCCTCCTCCTTGCAACCTAGTCAATAAGGAACAGGCCTGGTGGTGTGGGGGGCTGGGCGGCTGGGCAAGTGATTTCACCTTCCTTCCCTCAGGCCACAAATTCCTCCACACCAAGAAAGCGGCTCTGACTAGGAGGTGTGCTCAGGAGAGGGTTAGCTGGAGGCAGCACCAGTGGTAGAAGCCTGGAAAGGCCCCGGTGCAGAGGACTCCACAGGGAAAAGATGGTTCCAAGGTATCACAGCCTAAAAAAGCCCTGTTCCTTTCCTCTGAATGTATGGAGCACTAGGGATGGTCATGACAACAGCAAGGTGCTTTCTCTCTTCTCATCCTCGCAGCCCAGCCATCCGGGTATTTGTACTGTTCTGTGATGCAGAGAACAGGTCACTGAGCAGAGAGCCTGCAGCCTGAGGCGGTCCCACCCTAGCTTCAGAGACCCCCCCCCCCCCAGAGAGTGTGCTTAAAATAGAGAGTTGACAAGGAAGCACACACAGCAGGCCTGGCAGTTTTTCATGTTGGAACCAGGAATACATGACTATCAATTGATGGGAGGAATAGCAAAGCATGCATGGCTTTTACGAAGAGGTAGGATGACATTTCCTTTAAGCTACAGACTGAATGACTCTCGGGCAGATCTGCAGTCCCAGGGCGACAGGAGCAGCCTGTTGCTAGCAGAGCGACATCGCTCTCACAGAAGTCATCGAACACTGTGGCAGTGGCTCCCAAGTTTAACTTCAGTAAAGAAATTAACACTGAAACATTTATTATCTTATTTGAGCCTCAAAATGGCTCTGTAACTAAAAGCAAAGACTTGAACAGACGTGTGCATCCATGTGCATAGCATTTGCAACAGCTAGAGAGTCAATACAAGAATCCACTCATAGACGAATGGATACAGAACCTGTGGTCTGTACATACAATGGACTATTACTGACGTACAACATGGATGGATCTTGACAACATTATGCTAAGTGAAGCTGTAGTCCCAAAGGACAAACTGCACGGTTTCACTGATATGAGGGACTTGAGTAGTGAGATTCATAGAGAGAAATTAAAGTAGCTTCTAGGAGGAGTGAGGGACAGGGAGCTGGAATTCAGTGGTCATGGAGTTTCAGTTGGGGAAGACGGAAAAGCTCCGGTGATGGATGGTGAAAACAGCTGTGCAACAATGAAAGTGTCCTGAATCCCACAAAACTGTATGTAGACATGACTAAAACGGGAAATTTTATGTTGCTTCTATTTTACCAATATAAATTTTTTTCTTAAATGATGGTAAGATAAGGGTTAACTTTTCCTATTTTACAGATGAGAAAAGAGGCTGAAAGGACATCACAGCCAGAATAAATGGGTTTCACAGGACTAGAACCCCAGGCTCTTTCTATTCGTCAACCCTTTCTGGGATAGCCTGGCCTGACCAAAGGGCTCCCCAGTTCCAAGATTCCTTGGTAAGAGAATGGAGAAAAGTCCAAGGGAATTGGAACCTAACTGCAGCTGATACAGGAGAGGGTGTGGCTGGGCTTGAATTACAGGGCTAACACTGAGAATTGTGCCAACATTTAAAATTATGAAATGAGGAGCCCAGGCTTCTCTCTGATCCAGAATGATTATCTTCACTGCCGAGCATCCAATTTAAATTCATTGTGTTTAATACAAAGCCCCAGCACTGCTCACAGACCGTCTCCTGACATGCAGTTACCATGGAGACTGGAGATGATCCTCAAAGAGAGCTGTGTAGTGGAGGGAACGTGGCTGCTAGCATCAGAGGAGCCAAGGGGCCTGCGGAAACCATTCTAAACTAAAACTGCACAGAGAGGTCCTTTGTCACCCACCTCCTTAGCAAAGCCCCTTCCAATCCCAAAGCGGAAAAATGTCCAGAGCAGCAGGCCATGAGGATGCTTAGTGCAAGTCCAGACTGTCCCCAGATGCTGAAGAGGAGGAGCTGATCAGTAACCCAAATGAAGCACTGGCAGCCCATTTGCTCTGTCTCTCATCTGTCTCAATGTTGTCAAGGCCCTAATTTAGTTCCCCAGTTAAGTGGTGACAGTGCCCTGAAGCTGCTGAGGGAGACGGCTGCTGCCAGACCTGCCCTGCACTTATTAGCCTGGCAGGTGAGTTCACCTGAGACCCAGCTTCCCACCTGTGAAGGAAAGATGACAAGACTGCCTGAGTGGACAGTCAAGGATCAAACAGGTGCATGACAGATACAGAAGTGTTCTGATCAGTGGCCCCAGAGTCCAGGTCTGATGGCTCAGGTGAACCCCTGATCGGAACAGGGGGGTGGAAAGGAAAACTTCAGGGCTTTGAGGGGAGCCACATGCTTCTGGGTGCCAGTAGGGGTTCAGAGCCTGTTAAGGGCTGAAAATGCCCCATTGTGAATACTGTACATTTTGCAGAGCTGGAAAATGGGCTCTGATGGTCACTGAGTCTGGGCTTTAGAGGCTCAGAGCTATGCTCTCCCAAACATAAGTCCAAGTGTATTTTATGTCTGGCAAAGGAAGCGTCAAGGCAATGAGCCTAAAAGGAGAAGGCAGCCAGGCCTGTGGGAAACGTGGATTCCAAGGAGACTGGAGACATGACAGAGGGAAAGGAGGGGTGCTGGAATACTCAGGCCACTCTAGCTTACTTTTACTCTCCACACCCCTAAATGTCACAGAAGAGGTGCAGAATGAACTGTCCATATGATGCTGTCAAGTGCACTTTTATACTTTACAGCGATACCAGCAAACAAGAGGACCATACACTTATATCAGTATCTGTAAGTGTGTCTAGGTTTTTTATACCAAGTAACTTGAATTTTAAGATATGCTCTACTGACTGAGCTAGCCAGGTGCCCTAAGTAACTTAAGTTTTAAAAGAAAATCCCGGGCCGGAGAGATGGCTCAGCGGTTAAGGCAACTTGCCTCCAGTGCCTAAGCCCCAGGGTTCAATTCCCCAGGACCCACATAAGCCAGACCCACAAGGTGGTGGCCCTAGTGCTCATTCTCTCTCTCTCTCTCTCTCCCTCCCTCCTTGAAAATGAATAAAAGTTAAAAAAAAGAAAGTGAGTCAATCTATTAAAAAAAAAAAAAAAAGAAAATCCCCAAATTTTCACTAATTCGAAGGGACCCATGCTAAGGACCAAACATGTTTGCCAAGTGCATGGTTAATGCACTCAACCATTGTTCCTAAAGATTTTCATTTATAGCCTGCAATAAATAAAATAGTAGCTTCTAAGACATAGGAAGGCCAAGATCTTTCTAATAAATGGTGTTGGTATTCCGGATAGCTACATATGAGAAAATTGAACACGACCCTTTACCACATGCGATACAGAAAAAATAAACTTACAATGCACCACAGACCTATTGAAAGAGCTAAAATCATAAACCTTCTAAAAGAAAATTGTGATAGCTTGAATGTGTCTCTCAAAATTCACGTGTTGATCAGATGTGGAGGGACATACATCCCCAATAATCTCAGCATTTGGGAGAAGGATTGAGAGTTCAGGGTCAAACTGGTCTACATAAGCAAGACCTTGTGGGCTGAGGGGGGGTGGCTCGGCGGTTAAAAGTCCCTGAGCACCTTTGGGTGAGATGGGAAGCAGAGCTAGGAGAATCTTGGAAGCCTTGTGTCCACAACAGTGAAGAAAATGAGAAACACTGTCTCAAGCCAGGGAAAAGGCACCCACCTACACCTGAGGTCGCTCATCCACTCACAAATATCGTGGGCCTGAGAGATGGCTCGGTCAGTACAGTGCTCATTGAGTTTGGATCCTCAGGACCCACATAGATGCTATGTGGGTGCCTGTAATCCCAGTGCTTAGCAGGTGGAGACAGGAGAACCCCTAGGGCAAGCTGGCTAGCCATACAGCTGAATCAAGATCTCTGAGGTTAGTGAGAGAACTTGTCTCAATAAATAAGATGGAGAATTAGCTGGGCGTGGTGGCGCACACCTTTAATCCCAGCACTCGGGAGGCAGAGGTAGGAGGATCGCCGTGAGTTCAAGGCCACCCTGAGACGACATAGAGAATTCCAGGTCAGCCTGGACTAGAGCGAGACCCTACCTCGAGAAAAAAAAAAAAAGATGGAGAATGATAAAAGGAGAACCTGATGTTGACCCTCTGGCCTTCTCACAAACACACACACACACACACACACACACACACACACACACACGCACACACTCAACTCACACTCTCACACACAAGGCACCCACAATAAAAATTTGTCATTCAAACATGCATACATGCATACCACACAGATATAACACACAAAACAAAATGAAAATATAATCTTTAAATTCATATATATTGACAGTTTTAGCGATGGAGCCTCATGGGAAATAATTAGGATTAGATGAAGTCATGAGGGGAGCCCCCCAAGATGACATTAGTGGCTTTAAAGAGGAGCAAGAAAGGTCACCTAGAAGGGGGTGTATTAAGTGAAGTGACCCAGACTCAGAAAAACTAAAGTCTATGCTCTCTCTGATGTACAGATCCTAGCTTGTAATGTCTGTTAAGTGTGCATACATAGGGGAACAAATGGGATTAAAGCCTGAAAAGCTGCAATGGTAGCCAGGAGGGAGTACAAAGAGATGATCAGGAAGGGCGAGGGACACATATGTCATGTACACAGGAGGGCAGTCGGGCAGAGGAGAGCTGGAGAGAGGAGGGAGAAACTCAGTTAACACACTTTGTATTTGAAAATGCCAGAATGAATGGTATCTAAATCTCTGTGTGCCATCTAAAAATAACTGAAAATACTGTGGCGTTTAAATCTAAATAGGAAGATATTTATAGATTAGTGGTTGAATTCATGTCTAATGGTACTTCCCAGCTTTAAAGTGTGTGTACGGATGTGGGTATGGGAGGCTGCCCGAGAGTGTGAATGTGTAGGTCGAGTGAGAGGTAAACACTGGCCAGTGAGAAAGTTCTTACTACAGTCGGTCCGCAGTTCTATCTTCTTCTACTCACTATTGAAGCATCCTCATAGCCTTGAAGTTTTAAAAAGGGAGCTGAAGGAAATCAAAATGTATTTGGCTGCAGTGAACAATGAGGTTACAGAAAGGCTGAGACCACCCAGTGGAACAGATCCAGCATTTATATGCACAGCCCACACCAAGACAGGTACTGGATGTTCAAAGCAGGAATGAGGTAGCTTTAGAGGTTGCCTCAGCAAGGTTTGGGAGGAAAGATATTTACTTATTTACAAGGAGAGAGAGAATGGGCATGCCAGGGCCTCTAGCTGCTGCAAATGAACTCCAGATGCATGAAAAACTTTGTGCATTTGGCTTTACGTGGGTACTGGGGACTCGAACCTAGGTCGTTAGGCTTTGCAGGCAAATGCCTTAATGGCTGAACCATTTCTCTAGCCTTTTTCAACAGATTTTCTGAAGGTATTATTATTATTATATTTTGATAGTGTTTCACTCTAGCCTAGGCTGACCTGGAACTCACTCTGTAACCCAAGGTTGCCTCAAACTCATAACTATTCCAGCCTCATAAGTGTTGAGATTAAAGGCGTGAACCACCATGTCTAGCCTGAAGCTGTGTTAAAATGTATCTTTAAATTTTTATTTATTTATATTTGCAAGGGGAGAGAGAGAGAGAGAGAGAGAGAGAGAGAGAGAGAGAGAGAGAATATGAATGGGCGTGTTGCAGCTTCTTGCCACTGCAAACAAATTCCAGATGCACGCACCACTCTGTGCATCTGGCTTTACATGGGTACTGGGGGATCAAACCTAGGCCAGCAGGCTTTACAAGCAAGTGCCTTTAACTGTTTAGCTATCTCCCTAGCCCTAAAATATTTTTTAATGTATTGAAAATATGTAGGTTTTAAGAAAAGAAAAAAAATGGCATCATTCATATGCAATACATATCACTGAAGTATATATACAGTCGGAATCTTTTTCTTTTACTTATTTACTTATTTCAAGGATGGAGGGAGGAAGAGAAAGAGGAGAGGGAGGGAGGGAGGAGAGAGAGAGAGAGAGAGAGAAAGAGAAAACAAGAGCATGTATGGGTATACCAGGGCCTCTTGTTGCTGCACAATGTGTGGGCCACTTTGTGTATCTGGTTCTACAAGTCTACTGGGGAATTGAACCTGCATCTACAGGCTTTGCAATCAAGTGCCTTTAACCACTGAGCCATCTCTCCAGGCTGTTATCTTTTTAATTCTTCTCCACTTTTTAAGACACTGAGGATGAGAATAAAATGCAGAGCTTCTCACACTAGATATGAAAGGTTTCCAAGATGGTTCTATTCTGAGCCTATAAAGGATCAACCTGGCCTACATTTTTGTACCGCCAATTACTGTAGAGGTAGACAGACTGAACTTTGCCAGCAAGGTTTTGTTAATAAGCAGGGTAAGTGGTTTGAGGCAGGATATCTTTAAATAGCATTGGATACCTGCAAAGTATATAACTGGTTACGTCTGCCTAAGAGAAAGAGAAGAGAAAACATCTCGAATGTATCACCACCACTACTGATTCCATTTGAAATCTAAAACACACATCCAGCCAACAGTAGAAACGGAATCCACTTTCTCTTAGTTCCTAGCTGATGCTTATGAGGGAGCTGCCCAAGGGGTCTGAATTTGATCAGCACAGTCTACTTACACATTTAACACACCCAGAATGCTTAATAAGCACCAAGTGCTATTTTAAATTCTTTACAAATAGTAACTCAACACACATCCCATTAGAACCTCCACTTTCTAGATGAGGAAACGGAGACATTCACTCGCTGAAGTTCAAGCCCAGGCAGCCCACCTGCCGTGGCCTTGCTCCTAAGTACCACGCGAGTCGGCAGTCAGTTATTGCATGGAAGTCTGCTGTATGATTAGATCTGTGTGAGTCCCTAGGCAACCACAAGTTCAATATGAATCATCGTATTTGCCCCGAGCCTTCCACCTGGCTGAGACACGCTTAACATAGGAAATCATCCCCAGCCAAGGGGGTGGCAGCCAGCCAGCAGGGCAGCATGGTATAACCGCAGCTGCACCAGGAAAGCAAGCTGGGAGGTCAGGGCTGATGCCAGCTTCGGTGTCAGGGACAGAGAAACAGCCAAAATAGGTACCAGAAAGGATGGGAGAACCATTTCTTTGTGAAGTCAAAGTGGGTGGAGTTTCTTTTTTTGCAAGGGACCCAAGAGACTAGAAGACTGGGCTGGGATGAAGCAGCAGACCCCACATTTCTGTGTGTCTGTCTCAAGCACTGCGTGAAGTATTTGGCACGTACCACCTCATCAGCCCTCTCAAGCACCATTTAGAATGGCGTGAACTGTCCAGCTCCGAGGTGGTGATATCCATGTTATTTATACCTGCAGGGATAAATCGGGCACCTCTTGGGGAGGCAGAGTTCAACCGCTTCTGCCTGTAATATCTTCATCTAGTCACACAATTTTAAAGCGTGCAGTGGCAAGGAAGGAATTTGTGCAGCTGACCAAGAAGTCACAGGCTACCTGAAAGGTGACTATCTAGTCCTGGAGTCTAGGAAGACCCTGAGTAGGCTAGTGAAAAAAAAAAAAAAATCTGACAGAAAACTACGTTCTGATCCAATTAGCTCTGGGACTGGGGACAACTCTAATCCTCTCTGGTTCTCCATATCAACTGTACAGTGGAATTACATGATGTCAAAGGTTCCTTCCAGCTTAAAAAAAATTTTTTTATTTGCAAGCAAAGAAAGTGGGGAGGGAGGGAGAGAGGGAGAGAGAGAGAAAGAGAGAGAAAGAGAGAGAGAGAAAAAGAGAGAGAAAG